>CM050918.1:19394882-19589723 GCA_027742785.1 Vigna reflexopilosa
CCGCTCAACGGTGGGCAGAAATTTTTTTTTTCTCTCTTCTTTGCTTACTTTTGCATGATTCCACCCTTTTGCACCCGATTCTAACCTTCAATATTTCAATTTCATTCCTTTCCCCTCTTAGATGCACATGCAAACATATAATGACGTTAAGACAAAGTTTATAAATAACAAATAATCAACTGGTTGCCTCCCAGGTAGCGCTTGTTTAACGTCACGAGCCTGACCCAAACCTCTTTAGCACTTATTAGTAAGTGTGATTCTTACCAACACCTATCAGTAGGTGTACCTTCCTGTATCCATTTAGTAGATACATAAAAATTAGTATCCCTCAGTAGATTCTACCTAAAATTGTTTAAATATCCAACTAATTTACATAAAATAAAACTAATATATTACAACAACTGGGATTATCCCCACCCATCAGTAGGTGTTGATAACCCCCTTACTTGATATTCTTTTCTTTTTCTTCTTCCTGTTGAATTCCTTCATAAAGTTGAGAACATCAAGCACATGTTTCCATGTTTCAATCATAGGAACTTTGATCTCCAATCTCTTGAAGATCTCCATAAAGCACTTCACTTTCTTTTTCTTCCTATGATATTTCTTTTGATGAGGAAGGGGTTTTTCATATGATCTTTTCTTCTTTCCTCTCTTCCTCTCTTTCTCAATCTTTCCCCTCAATTTTCTCTTTTTCTCTTTTCTTCTTCTTTTTTTCTTTCTTTCAATTACTTTTTTTTATCATTATCTCTATCTCCTTCACTTAACCTTTCTATTTCTTCTATCTTTTCCTTCTCTATTTTTTTCACATATTTCTCTATCCTTTCCTCCTCAACAACCTTTTCTGTTTCTATTTCTTCTATCTTTTCCTCTTTTGTCTCTTCATCAACATTATCACTTTCAAAACTAGTGGCCTGACATTCTTCCCTATGGTTAACCTCAGTATTAACCCTAGAATTCAATATTTCATTGGATTGACGAATCTGTATCTCCAACCTTTTATTCCTTGCTTCATTCTCTTCTGTAGAGGAGAGAGTAATTTGGATAAGTCGTTCCAATGTCTCGTCCAATTTGTTGATTTGATCTTTCAAAGCAGACACTTGTTGCCCTAATAGTAATTGTTGATATGGATCTCCTGCTTCTCCATTCCAACTTTGATCCATGCTTGAGTGAGGTTCCCACCAGTAGTTGAAATTATTTTGATAGAATTGAGTGCCCATAGAACCAAATTCTTGTACATACTGCATCCTGCAAACATTAGGCACAAAACCGTAGATATAAAAATAAACAAAACAAATCAATTAAAAGTTAATCAGTTTACACTACTAGAAAAAGTTAAACCAAGAGTCCCCAACAACAGCGCCAAAAACATGTTAAACCAAGAGTCCCCGGCAACGACGGCAAAAACTTGTTAAACCCCTGGCAAGTGTACCAGATCGTATCAAGTAATAATAATTGGTAATCCCAATATCGTTCTTCCCAAAGGACCCTTAAGGCCTCATCTTTCGTGTAAACAAATTGTTTAAGACTTGAGTAAACGAAAATAATTTGAATGGTTTGAATGCAAAACAGAAATAAACATGCAAATGCAAGAATTCAATTGACTAAGAGAAACTATGAATGAATGAGGTTGTTCGGGTTTACAATTTCATCTTATCCACCCTCATATATCTACTCTCCTTATTTACTTTGCTTATTTCTCATATTGCCTGCAAACTTTCTCGGTCTACCCTTAACCGAATCCCTTGGTGAAAAGAGCCTATTACTAATTACCGGCTTGCTATCCCTAGCCTTAGTAATGCATGATAAGCGGAAGCAAAATACAATTAATCGTCCTACCCCTATCCCTAGGCGGTATTAACATAATCAAGGAATTCTCCCCAATTCATGACATTACTGTACGTCCCCGTATCAATAAAGACAAACAACATCTACCGAATGAGTTAAACGGTAAAAGCATTAAATATAGGTAAAGAACCCAACAATTGATAAATCAAGCATATGCAAGCATATAAAGTAAACAAGAATTTCAATATATGAGAGTTTCAAAAGATTACAATATTCCCCAACAACAAAGGGTTTAGTTCACCATAGTCATGATGAAACTAGATGAAATAAATGGAAGAATGGAAAAGCAAACCCTAGATTTGATAAAGTGGAGCCTAAGCATCCAAGAAATCTCCTCCAAAGGTTTAAAGTTGTTGTGGACGTTGTTCTCTACCAAAAGAATTACATTTGGATTCGCACTAGGGCTATATATAAGCCAAAAAGATAACAGAAAGATCTCAGAATCCAAAATATAAAAACAGACAACTGCCCAGGCGCCTAAAATGACCGCTGAGCGGTTTGCCTCTTGTCTCTCTGGACGCTCAGCGGTGGAATTTACCGCTGAGCGGTTCATAGATTCTTCTTTTCTTACTTTTTCTCCTTATTCCTGAGTCTGTGACCTTCCTACTTCATTGCCATCTTCAATTTTCATCAAAAACCCTGCAAAACAATGCAAAACAAGCATAATATCTCTAAAAACAACTTTTGACTCTCATGTGACACAACTAAAGAGTTTTACTTGATTCTAAGCTCATTTTAAGCTACAAAGGGTGTGATTTAATATCAAATTTATGCATGAAAATAATGGTTTTGAGACCGTTATCACATATGCAAGCATATAAAGTAAATAAGGATTTGGATATATGAGAGTTTCAAAAGATTACATTGTTCCCCAACAACAAAGGGTTTAGTTCACCATAATCATGGTGAACCTAGATGAAAGATAATGGAAGAATGGAGAAGCAAACCCTAGATTTGATAAAGTGGAGCCTAAGCATCCAAGAAATCTCCTCCAAGGTGTGTAGAACAGCTCTTGACGTTTCTCTCTGCCAAAAGAATTACATTTGGATTCGCACTGAGGCTATATATAAGCCAAAAAGATAACAGAAAGATCTCAAAATCCAAAATATAAAAACAGACAACCACCCAGGTGCCAAAGTTGGCTGCTCAGCGGTTTGCCTCATTCCACGCCACCGCCCAGGCGTCACAATTGACCGTTGAGCGGTTTGCCTCTTGCCATTCTGGACGCTCAGCGATGGAATTTGACGCTTGAGCGATCCACAGACTCTTCTTTTCTTCCTTTTTCTCCTTCATTCTTGAGTCTATGACCTTCCTACTTCATTTCCATCTTCAATTCTCATAAAAAACCTTGCAAAATAATTTAAAACAAGCATAATATCTCTAAAAACAGCTTTTGACTCTCATGTGACAACTTAAGAGTTTTACTTGATTCTAAGCTCATTTTAAGTTATAAAGGGTGTGTTTTAATATCAAATTCAAGCATGAAAATAACGGTTTTTTGACCATTATCAGCAGGGGGCAGATGCGATTGCAGAGATGATTGTGAGTTTATATGATACACCTCCTGCTCACAGGTGGATGATGGATGAGTTTAGAAACATAGTGGCTTGGCCAGAGCAGGAAAAGGGGAGCAGATCTGGAGCAACTGAAGCTCAAGTTATGGAGGAGGACGATGAGGATGAGGATGATAAGGACTTCGAGGATCCTGAGGATGGAGAGGAGGACTCTAATGACAATATGGGATGAGGAGTTCACATGGCATCTATTGATGGATGCCAACTGCAATAGAACATGATTTTCTTATCTTTTTGTAATTTGAATTCTTACAATAGGTTTACTTATGTTGAGAAGTGTAGGTTTTTATACCTTGTCTCAAACTTTTATTTTATGATGGTTTGACTACTTACTTTCATGAGATTATTGCTTGATGATGCTTGTTTTGAATGATGATTGAGATTGCCATATGCTGATATCCAGGTGGAGTGTTCACTAGCTATGTGAACAGATGCATTGTGATTTTGTGATTGTGATTATGAAGCTAAGCAGGGTATTTGATTGAATGATTGGAATAAGCTTGTGTGAGGTGTTTGGGCTCTAGAGTTCTTATTGACATATTTGCTATCTAATTGAAAGCATGAATGATTTTTCCTGAGTTTCTGTGATTGATTGAATTGCATGCAAGTGTCATATGATCAAGGTCGTTGTTGAAAATCCCTTTTCTAAGCCAAAAGTTTTGTCCCACATGAAAAAAAGGAACATCTTATGTTCTACGCTTTTTGAACCTAAGCCTTAAACAGGATAAAAACCCTTGCTTTGGGAATCTTTTCCTTGAGTTAGGTTGAAAAATATTTTGTGGTGTAGTTAAAGGTTCAAGTTTGGGGTTGATGGGATAATTGAAAAAGAAAAAGCTTGACATTGAGCTATTAAGTTAAATGAAAATGCATGAAAAAAAACATAGAAAAAAATAAGAAAAAGAAAAAGCATGAGAAGAAAAGCTCAATCTGAAGAAAAGGGAAATTTAGGAATGAGTGAGATTGGTAAAAAGAGAGTTGTGCTTGAACCATGTGTCAGAGCGGCTGCAGCGGAATGGTTAGCGTGGAATAACAAACCAAGAGGGTTTTTAATTCAAATGTATGCCTTTTAATTTCTTCTCTATTTATCTTACTATGCAAATAATAAATATAAATAAAAGTGTAAGGTTGAGAGAAATTTGCACAAATGAATTTTATACTGGTTCGGATCTTACCAATCCTACGTCCAGTTGCTTAACTCAAACCAAGATAAACAGTTCACTAATCACAAAACAATTATAGATTACAATCACAAAGAAACAATTTGTAAGAGTTTAGAAACCACCTCTCTTGATATCACAAGAGATGAACCTACACCTCCTTTGAGTCTCCACAAAGGATGAGACACCTCCTCCGAATACTTCACGAAGGATGAAACACCTCCTCCGAATACTTCACCAAGGATGAACCGGTTATTCCTCTGTCACTGTAGTAGCAATTCACCAGCTCCACAGACGAGAGTTTCTCAAGCCAAACAAGAACACACAATTAAAAATGATTTATGAGTTCTAAAGCACAAGGGAAGAGTTTCTGATGATGGATAAAGAGAGCCTATTTATAGACTCAAGCAAATACTCTTCCCTTCTTCAAAACTGGCCATTTAACGATTTTAGTCGATTAATATTACTGTTAATCAATTAAATTGAGTGCAACGGCTAGTTTTCAAAAACCAGAAAACTCCAACGGCTAGTTTTAATCGATTATTCTAAGGATTAATCGATTAACTAATCGATTAAAAAAAGAATTAATCAATTATTCCCTTGTGAGTTGAGTTTTCAGCACATGTAACGTTTTAATCGATTAATACTTGGTTTAATCGATTAAAATCGTGCATTTATGATTCTGAACAACAAATATAAAATATGAAGGTACAAGAATCAAAACCTACTACAAATTTAAGTCCTAAACATTTAAACTACAATTATTACAAAAACTTTCCATAACTAAAACAAGTCTTCAAAGGATCTTCATGAATCTTGATATATCTTGACTTGATTTGGGCATCATCAAAACTTCATCTTCATCATTTTGCTAACACCATGATTATGTAAATAACTCTCTTAACTAAAGGATTTTGTGATCTAGAGAAACCAATTTTCCTTATCAACCCAAACCATATTATAAGCTTTGGAAAAATTCCTTGTGATGACATGTGTATGTGATGATGTTGATTATGGCAAATGAATGGCAATTTTGTTCCATGTGACATGTAGATAGTAGAGGGATGGAGTAACCTTTTGAAACACTTAAGTGGTTGAGTGAAACACTTTGTCTGGAGAGGTAGAATTCCATGAATCTATGATTATATCTATGCTTCGCTAATTGATCATTCATAAAAATAGCATCTGTTGGATTGTATGTGATTGTGAAGAACACTATGATGGTTTGATTTGAAGCATAGGTGCATCTTGATTGAATTCTTTGGATAAGCTGATTTGAGTGATAATGTGTCTTGAGATAGGTTGAACCATTGGGATGAATTATGGAAGACTAGTTGCATTCTGTTTGCGAGAGCTCCAATATTACAAATCTAGGGTTATCTTTTATATTCCTTCCATTCAATTCATCTAGTTTCACCATGATTATCGTGAACTAAGCCCTCTGTTGTTGGGGAACGATGTAGTTCCTTGAAACTCTCTTATATCGAATTTCTTATTTTATTCATATACTTGTGTTTATCAATAGTTTGAGTTTTTGTTTCATTCTTGCTAATGCTTTCTTTAAGACGTTATTCAACACATCATCTTTGATTCTTTCTATATGGAGACATATAGTTAGGTCTAGACATGAAGAATTTCTCTTGATGATGAATATTACCTAGAGATAGGAATAGGAAAGGCAATTGCCTTAAGCTTCTGTTCCCATTAATGCATGAATAATTGCTAGGGAGACTAGAGATAGTAAACTAGTAATTGTGATTAGGCTCTTTTCACTGAGAGATCGAGTTTAGAGTTAAATAGACTCTTTTTTTTATGTGCTGTTTAACTTAATATAAAAGAATTGTTTAAAATTTGACTTTATATATTTCTATTCTTTTTATTTAGATCAATAAAATTAAAATTATTTATAAAAGATTAATTTTTAAAATTTATATCTTGGCGTAATTCTCTTAAATTTATTTTTTAAGAAAATCAAACTTATTTGTATTAATAGTTTATTGATTATGTTATTTGAATTGATACATATCATGACGAAATTTTTTAGGTGACATCATAAGTACTATACATACTTAATATCAACTTATCATGATTTTATTTTATTATGTCCAATTTGATATATGTACGTGAGAAAAATGAATAAAGATGTAAAATAAACTGTTTTATTATTAACTATAATACTAATTATCAGGTTAATATGCCATGTACAACATGAAAAATAATTTAAAATTAAATAAGATAAATAGGATGTTTAATAATAGAAATGGACAAAGCCCAGTAAGTCAAACAATTAAATAAAGTGAATAGGGTATTACTGCTTGCCTCTTATTATGAAACAACATTGAACAACATAAACATAAACGGGGTTGAGTACATAAATAATACAATTTCATTATATTAGGTTACACATCGGAAAGGTAAAAATATTACTACATGCACTGCACATTTAAATTTTAAACTTTTTTAAATTGTGTTGATTTTTTTTTTTCTATCTTCGTTTGTTTAGTCATAAAGAGAATTTGCGAGAAAACATTGCTTCTTTGGTGATTTGGATTGAAAAAAAAATGGTTTATGTTTAATTTTACTTTTAATAATAACAAATGATACTCTGTTTTAATTTATTTTTTATTTTCTAAACATTTGCAGAAAAAAAGTAAAATAATTGTAAAACATAAACAAAGGAAAAAAGTGTGAAACGATGTACTGTTTTTATAATTAAAATTAAAAAATAATATATTTTCTCAAACAAAACAACTATTTTTTTCTTAATTATCATTTTGAAATGTTAAATGTTTCGGTATGTGGGATCCGAGACTGAACTCTCCAAGTCCTCTTCAACCTCCCGATCTCCTAGCACGTACGTCAAAGATTTCCTCTTAGATACCGAACAGTGGTGACCTACAAGGAAACACTCTGACGCTCAAGTCAGCTAGGTCACAAGGAGATCAATGTGGATATAATCAAATCAAAAGAAAAGTACTTGGTTGTTAGGTCTGTATTTATAGGTATTAGGCCTAATAATTGACATTAACTGCCTTTAACTATCATATCTTCTGTTTCCTTTTCTGTCGTATTCATCCATTAAAGCCATTAATTACTTTTCAATGCTGCTCTCCACGGTCTTTCACCGCTCATCTGCGTCCCCATTTCTTCGGCTCCCGGCCGACCGGTCCTTCGCTATCCTTCGACACGGATCGGACCGATCGGCCACCTGCTCATACTACATAAGCCCCCCAAGCCCCGAGCATCATCACAAGCGAAGGGGCTTCATGAGTTTGAAAGTTGGACCATTGCGACCGTTCACCCTCGAACCTGCCTGCTCACGCCATTTGAAGTTGAAAGGTTACAATTTATTAGCCGTGCGATTAACTTTCCTCAAAGGGTCCAGATTGAATTACACGTCCATTAACGCTGAATCTAAAGAGACACTTGCCCTTCACCATTGGATCTAACGTTAATGAACGACCACGATGGATACTCGAAATCGTCTTTGTCTGCTATAAATAGGCGGATGAGACCCTTTTCATTTGCATCCTTTTCATCCTCCGATTTCTCTCACCGATCCTCTCCCTCTCAGGGTTTTCTTATCGATTTGCCACTACTCAGGTGATGTCTTCTTCCTCCTGGTCGACCGATGGGTCTAGCGATGAGGCCCGGGGGTATGCTGACGGTGGGATCACATCGTCATCGTCAACATCTACATCTACGTCAAGTTCCGCGGGCACACCCGTTCAGCGAGAAATCGCTTATGAAGATTATGAGCTGAACGTGGACAATTCCCGCGTA
Organism: Vigna reflexopilosa; assembly: GCA_027742785.1. Lineage (NCBI taxonomy): Eukaryota > Viridiplantae > Streptophyta > Magnoliopsida > Fabales > Fabaceae > Vigna > Vigna reflexopilosa. The sequence goes on from CM050918.1 coordinate 19,403,242, forward strand.
TGGGCCGAACTCATCCCTCCTCCTGCTGTACAGGGATATGATTGGGCTCCACACGAGGTTCGCGACCACCCTCCTTACTTCATCACTACCGATTCCGTAAAATGTTTGATTGAATGGGTAGATTTGTTAGCAAACATCCGAGAAGCAGGGGACATCTCTATAGTTGTGTGTCGTTCGAACGAACGTGCTTGTCACGGTCGGGAAGGATATGAACTAGACTTCTTCTACGTGTACGTCACTTTGTTTCGTGACCTGGGTGTACAACTTCCTTTCTCCGATTTTCAGATGGACGTGCTAAGGGAGCTGAACATCTACCCTGCACAACTGCATCCAAACGGTTGGGCGTTCATGCAAGCCTTTGTTGTACTCTGCACTGGTCTTGTCCTAACTCCCACTCCTGCCTCCTTTCTTTATTTCTTTCGAGTTCTTCCCCTAGATGCTGTAGAAACCAAAGTGGTAGCAAAGGCAAAATAACACTTTGGTTTCTGCAGCATCAATTTAAACTAAAATGTTTCCTTGGGGATTAACTTAGATATAAATATGTTATTAAATGATAATTAATGAATTTTATTCAATATAATTGGTTAACAATAAAGTGTGGAGTTCAAAACAAGTGGCATATTCAAAGATGTCCTCTTCGTGCAAAAAGTTAGTCTAAACTACCCATTTATATTGCCTTTCCTACCACTTTCGTTTATGTAGCATCAATTTAAACAAAAACGATTCCTTGGAGATGGACTTAGATATAAATGTGTTATGAAATGATAATTAATGAATTTTATTCAATATAATTGGTTAACAATAAAATATGTAGTTCAAAATAAGTCACAAATTCAAAGATGCCCTCGTCGTGCAATAAGAATCTCAAATTTCATTATCAATAAATGATGAATACATTTCTTTGAAAATTTCTAACAAAAAATATGTATAGGCACACCTAATGAATACATTCTGAAACAATTCTAAAAAAATCAAATATCACATTGCAAGAATCCCTCTTGTACAACATCTACAACAACCCTAAATGTTGAAATACTTCATCCCTCCGCACATTGTAAATATCAAAAATCCAATCACAAACGTACTTCTCCCTAACCTGTTGCAGTTCCTCCTGAAAACAAAAAAATGCACACAAAATCAATAAAATGTCCAATGTTGTATCAAAGGTCCAAAACATCATAATTTTGATAACTTACACTTGTCAAATAAAAACTATAAATCCTAAAAGAATCAATATATCTCATTGACTGACTCCAATGATGGTCTCCTCAAGAAAGTAACTTGGAACTTTGCCATTCACTACATGAGCACCGTCATAGTGGAGGACCCTAAGCTTTCCTTCCTACAACCACTGCCAAAAGATTACCCCTTAACCAATATAAGCTAAAGCATACATCATTGGTCACCCCTAGTAAAAACCATACCTTTGTTCCATAAACTAGTCCTCCCTAGTAAAAGGATGAAAGCATGTCACACTAATATCGTCTTCTACACTAGGAACCACTCTAACAAGTTCCATATCCGACACCCTGTAAACCTGACAAATAAAGAAAATTCATAGACATGAAATTGATACCAAAATCATTTCAAAACAATAAGAGAACAAACAATATGAATGACAATAATTAGTGCTAGCCCATAGATTAAGAGTTCGGTAGAAAATTGGGAATCACATAAAATCCAAATGAACAAAATTCCTATATACTTTTAAGAGTTCGGTAGGCCCAAACATGCCCTTCATATATATGTGAAAGGATATTAAACATCAAGAAAAAAAAAACAATAGTATGTCGATAACTCCTAAGCATGGAATTGAGAAAGCATAAAAACTATGATAAATACAATTTTCACGTCAAAAACAATTACAAAACATGTCTTTTCACAATTAAAATGAGTGCTAAATGCCAATATAAGCAACAACTGCAATGTCAAGCCATAACACTACATAAACTACCCTGGCCCCCAATACTTTCCGAATTCAATAATCCCCAACTTAAAATTGACAAAAATTGAGAATCACATTAGCATTCCAAGTTTTGCTAAATTTCATTTTTCTTTTTCACAAATAAACCCAAAGGAAACAACCTCAACCTTATTGACTAACATCAATATAAAGAGATTCAACATCAAACTCCTAATAAGCTTGGATTGAAGGAACAAAAAGTAAGCCAGGATATTACACTTAAAATTAAGCAAGTTTAGAAAGCAATCTTGATTGAATAATCTTGACTATTCCAATAAGTTCTAGACCAAAGGAACCAGAAATCAGGGAAAATACTATACTTAGAAATTAAAAAAGTTTAGATTGTAGTACCTTGGGCATGGTGAGCCTTTTAATAATTCGAACCCCTAAACAGAATAGGCGAGCATCCACCATTGTCAAGGAAATCATATTAATCCATCCTTTGAACATGGTGTGATCTGACAAAGGAGAAATAAAATAAGAAATAGATTAAACTAGTATGAATGAAATTTAATTAACATGGAAGAAAAAATTGCACGAACTTGGTCTGTTAATTGATTTTAAAATTTAATGAACCGGGTTAGTTAATTACACGAACAAGAAGACCTATAATATATAGTTAGAATTCAATGACAAAAATATAATTCAACCATAATCATGAATTCCATGAACAAATTTAGATATTTTAATAACAAAATGCGTACTTTAAATCATATATAATTTAATGTGCAGACTAAAGTTTAGTCACTACCTCTACCACCAAAATAAAAAAATAAGAATTTAATACTATAAAAAATAAGAATTTAATACTTTTAGACATATTTTATAATGAAATTTACCAAGTTAAATGAAGTAACGAAGAAGACGAAGATGCCACTTCTCTCCTCTTCTCTCCTTTCCAAATTCTTTAAAACCAGTTGAAATTTCAAGTTTCTTTGATATACCCTTCCAAAACCATAACAGCAACAATCAATTCAACTTCAACACTAAAGAAATTCAATTCTTGTGGTGTTTATCTGCGACTAGTTTTACTATAACAAACCTCTACCTCAAAATCATTGGAATCTCTAATGGAGATGGTAATGGTCGTTGTTTGAGTATAATGTTGCAACCAATACTTTCATAAAATAAAATAAAAAATCTCTTTTTAAATGTTAAATTACATTTATTTTGAATGAAGAAAAAACGGAACCAAAATATAGCATCTATATACTATGGTACAAAGAACATGGAAACTATAAATAATGAAGTTAGAAATAACAAAAACCTAGGGTAATTAAGAAAAGAATTCTAAATTTAATTATAGAAGGACTAAAAGTAGAATAATGGAGACTATTATTCAATACATAGCTCTCATAATTAAAACATCACAAACAAATATCCACTTACTTAAATATGAATACAACATAAAATGGCAATGATATAAAATTGCTTACTTAATCAAACTAATAATCATGCTATGCTTTGAAAAACTGCTCTTAACCATAACCTGCAAGTGGTATAAAACGCATAATTGAATGACTTCGCTTGACAATAATTTCCTTTATAATAATACTCCATCATTCTTACAACACTTGAAAATAATTCTTACCTCTGTTATGAAATTTGTCAGGAATCTTACGTTCTGCATCAAAACATAAATACTACTAAGCCATTCAAAAATAGCATTAACATTTAAAAAGAAGATAATTTGTCATAAAGGAAACCAAGAGCTTTCAGGAAGCCTCTTCACAGCTATTTCTTGTCCATATGAAAGAATATCCTATAAAAAATATACAGTTAGTATGGAAAATAAGTATACACCTATTATCTTTTAGGTAAAAAAAAAATCAAAATAAAACCCAAAAAATAGAACAATCCATAAATGGTAAAACAAATTTAAAAACAAATCAAACTCACCAAACAACAACAAAGGATAACCCAAACAAAAAACAAGAAACTTGAAAACACACTTCAATGGTGGTTTTCGCGTTGAACGGTGCTTCGAAACACCGAGATGTTCTTCTCCTACGACGGCGAACACAACTCCGGTGAACGGCAACTGTCCGGTGAATGCTGCTTCGATGAACAGCCGGTTGTGATCAATGGAGGTTTGCAGGTGAGTTGACCTTCTCTCTCATTCTCGTGGGTTATCCTCAGAGATGAGATTTCAAATTTTTGAAACCCAAAAATGAAGCCGCCTAAATGAAAACCCTGCAACTTCTCTGACTTGAATTTCCACATCATTTTTTTATTTTTTTTCAAATCTCTTCCACGTGCACCAATCAGAATGTGACACATTGATGGTGTCAAAAATTTGTCAAAATTTGGTGTCAAAGTATCATTATCCTTTTTTTTACATTCACACTGGAACTAAATGAAATATTTTATATTCTACATGCTGCACACTTTTATCTTGAATTCTGGATAATGTTTTAAAGTTATTTCACTGACTCTTCGTTCACGGACTTAACATTCATAGCATTTTGGTTCAACTCTTTTCTTCTTCACGCATCGTTTTCTTAGCTCACTGCTCATTCGTTTTTTTTGTGCCGACTACAATGTTCATTTCATCTACTAGCTTTGAATTAAATAATTATGCGTCTTCTAATTTAGCTATTTCATTTCCAACTTATGCGTTTATTTTAATTTAGCAGTTGCAATTCAAGTGTGTCACGCAAGTTTTTTCTTGATTTAATTGTGATGTTAGCTTAAGTTAGTTGGTTGGTTGTTAATAAAATTACATTGCTTCTTTGAGATTCCCGGACTGTTTTTATGTTTATTCTGCTCTGCCTGGCATTCTGTGAAATCTGACTGTGTTCTTGCAACGGGTATACGCTTAGTTGCCCAGTTGGTGATTGTATCTTCGCTTAGTTGATCAATCTGTATAGAACATATCAGATGGAATAGATGTATTGCGTTCACTTAGTTCGTGATTATGATAGCATGATTAGCCCTCGCTTAGTCGATTAGCTATGCTGGATTAGAGCCTAGAACAACTTATTCATGATACCTGTGCACTTTAATTGTCATACTGCTGCTCTGATTTAGCTCAATTTTTAATTTGTTGTGTGCCTGCGATTAGGTATACGATTAGTTGCCTAATCGGTGTCAATTCTTCGCTTAGTTGATTAGACTGTATGGTGGAAGACTGATTAAATTTGTGCATTGCATTCGCTTAGTCTGTAATTTTGAAGACCGAATTAGCCTTCGCTTAGTTGGGTGACTCGTGTCAAATTTGGTTTAGAGTAGTGTGTACTTGTCATTAATCTGTGATTGGAAGCATAGTAATTGAGTTAATGACCAACCATTTTTATTCTGTATTTGATTCCGTTTTTACATTTTTGTTTGCATATCTATTTACATTTCTGTTTGCATCTGTGTTTTTAATTCCATTCATCTGCATTCACAAACTTTTCACAAACCCCCCCACTTCGTGTTTGACCCGATTCTCGAACCACAGTTTGGTCCTTGAGAGACGACCTAGGAGTCACTTCCTAGTTTATACTGCATTCTTTATGCACATTAAATTTGCATGCGTTGTGACAGCCCATCATGGTGTACTTGATTTCCCTGATGAATCCGGCCTCCAATAACTTCTGAACCTCCTCATCCACCGCCTTCTTCTTTTCAGCACCTAACCTTCTATTCTTTTGGGAGATCGATGTTAAACCCCTGGCAAGTGTACCAGATCGTATCAAGTAATAAAAATCGGTAATCCCAATATCGTTCTTCCTAGAGGACTCTTAAGCCCTCATCTTTCATGTAAACAAATTGTTTAAGACTTGAGTAAAAGAAAATTAGTTTAAGTGGTTTGAATGCAAAACAAAAATAAACATGCAAATGCAGGAATTCAATTGGCTAAAAGAAACTATGAATGAATGAGGTTGTTGGGGTTTACAATTTCATCTTATCCACCCTCATATATCTACTCTTCTTATTTACTTTGCTTATTTATCATATTGCCATGCAAACTTTCTTGGTCTACCCTTAACCCAATCCTTTGGTGAAAAGAGCCTATTACTAATTACCGGCTTGCTATCCCTAGCCTCCCCTAGTAATTAATAATGCATGATAAGCGGAAGTAAAATACAATTGATCGTCCTACCCCTATCCCTAGGCAGTTTTAACATAATCAAGGAATTCTCCCTAGTTCATGACATTATTGTACGTCCCCATATCAATAAAGACAAACAACATCTACCGAATGAGTTAAACGGTAAAAGCATTAAATACAGTTAAAGAACCCAACAATTGATAAATCAAGCATATGCAAGTATATAAAGTAAACAAGAATTTCAATATATGAGAGTTTCAAAAGATTACATTGTTCCCCAACAACAAAGGGTTTAGTTTACCATAGTCATGGTGAAACTAGATGAAATATAATGGAAGAATGGAAAAGCAAACCCTAGATTTGATATAGTGGAGCCTAAGCATCCAAGAAATCTCCTCCAAAGGTGTAAAGCTGTTGTGGATGTTGTTCTCTGCCAAAAGAATTACATTTGGATTGCACTAGGGCTATATATAAGTCAAAAAGCTAACGGAAAGATCTCAGAATCCAAAATATAAAAACAGACAACCGCCCAGGAACCTAAAATGACCGCTGAGCGGTTTGCCTCTTGTTGCTCTGGACGCTCAACGTCACCGCCTGGGCGCTAGACAACAACTTTTCCTTGCACTAGGATGCTCAGCGGTGGAATTTACCGCTGAGCGGTTCATAGACTCTTCTTTTCTTCCTTTTTCTCCTTCATTCTTGAGTCTATGACCTTCCTACTTCATTGCCATCTTCAATTTTCATCAAAAACCCTGCAAAACAATGCAAAACAAGCATAATATCTCTAAAAACAAATTTTGACTCTCATATGACACAACTTAAGAGTTTTACTTGATTTTAAGCTCATTTTAAGCTACAATGGGTGTGATTTAAAATCAAATTTATGCATAAAAATAACGGTTTTGAGACCGTTATCAACCGACCACGCATCTTTAAACAGAGATAACTTGTGGGAAATCACATAAGGACGAATCCCGGGCATATCCTTCGCAGTCCATGCAAACAAGTCTTTATTCTGGGTCAGCACCTGACCCACTTCTCGGGCTTGTTGATCGGTCAGGCTGTGTCCTATCACAGTAACCTGACCTTCCTCTCCTAAAACGAAAGGTCGCACTTCCCCCATCGGTTCCACCCGATCCTTCGCGTTAGTTCTGGGATCAAGCTCAACCATAGCTACTTCTGACTGACCCTCCTGTGTCCTCATGACTAACGTCTTCACCTTCAATCCAACTGCGTAACACTCACAAGCCATCTTCTGATCTGCCAAAACGGTATGAACTCTCCCATCATCAGTAGGGTATTTCAATGCGAGGTGGGGAGTAGAGACAATGGCCCCGTAAGCGTTCACACACGGTCGTCCCAATATGACGTTGTATGATGTGTCTGCATCTACTAATAAAAATCTGATCTTCAACTCCTTAGCGTCTTTGCCCACCCCAATCTCGTTCTCAAATCAACATAACCCTTTGTATTCACCCTTTCCCCAACAAATCCTACTATTTGTTCGTTGAACGACATCACAACATCTTTCGAGATCTCCATCTGTGAGAAAGTTTTCCAATATAATATATTAGCTGAACTTCCCTGATCGACTAAAACCTCTTGCTACGGGCTTCCTTCTTCCGTTCATCCCTCTTAGGAGGATTACTCATTTTGGACGATCCTCCTACACCACTTTGGGGCCCCTCCCGACTACGCTGAACAAATTTCTATAGGTGTCCTGCTTGCACCAAACTTTCCAGCTTATCTTTCAGAGTAACACAATCTTCTGTGGTATGTCCCATGTTCTGGTGATACCGATAATATTTACTCTCGTATGCACCTCGGGGTGTTGGTGACCTCACCACAGTTAACAAATCCACTCTCAACGCTTCCTCCATCACTCTCGCCCTAGGTGCGTTCAAAGGTATGTGATGGACATATTGAGGGGCCTAGAGTAGATCTGCCCCCCTGTTCCTACTTCCTCCTTCATTCCCCCTGAACACTCTTTTTTCTCCCCTTCTCTCCCGTCCTGGCCTGATCGTCGGCTCAACCTCTTCTCTCTGCCCCAAACTCTTCAATTCAAGTTTTCTCCCCCACCTTGTACGTTGTTCCTGGACGCATTAGTCGCCCCCTGGTTCTGTCTTCCTGAGTTACAAGATGACTCTCTCCTCCATTTTCCGAGTGAATGGTTCCAACATTTGCCGACTGTGCCGATTGTCCCCCCGCTCCATTCCCTCATTCGGCCCTCATCACCGCCATCTCCCCCCTCATCTCTTGCATCAGTCTCTGCATCTCCTGCAACAATTGCAAGTGAAGCTCTCCTGCCATTGTGATCGTTCTTGAGTTGCTGACACACTCTCGAGCCTTACGTTGGGTGCCAAAATATTTCGATATGTGGGATTCGAGATTGAACACTCCAAGTCCTCTTCAACCTCCCGATCTGCTAGCACGTACGTCAATGATTTCCTCTTAGATATCGAACGGTGGTGACCTGCAAGGAAACACTCTGACGCTCAAGTCAGCTAGGTCACAAGGAGATCAATGTGGATATAATCATATCAAAAGTGAAGTACCTGGTTGTTAGGTCTGTATTTATTGGTATTAGGCCTAATAATTGGCATTAACTACCTTTAACTATCATATCTTCTATTTCCTTTTCAGTCATATTCGTCCATTAAAGCCATTAATTACTTTTTAATGCTGCTCTCCGTGGTCTTTCACCGCTCATCCGCGTGCCCATTTCTTCGAATCCCGCCAGACCGATCCTTCGCTATCCTTCGACACAGATCGGACCGATCGGCCACCTCCTCATATTACATTAACTTTTTGGTCTCACTGGCCTATGGATAGGTGAATCATGTTGTTTTTGCTCTATGAAATTTAAGAGACTTTTCTGTTAATGAACTAAGAGTCTATATATTTGGTACCATTAGTCATATATTTTTGGAGGAAAAAAGTAATATACTTAAGTATAATTTTAATGTTTAAGTCCAATTTTTATAATAACAAGAGGAGGTTTCTTTTCTTATAACTTTTACACTTTTCATGTGAACAAATAATATGAAATAAATATTCTTTTTGTAATCACCAACAACTCGAGCATGTATATGGCTTCAGTTTTGGAGAAAAAACTTCAAAAACAATAAATTTTGTTACATGGCCCTGTCCTCGTAGAAGTAAACCTACCGGGTATCATGAATCTAGATTATCACTTACATGTCCATACTATTCACATTAGCATAGAACACTTCAAATAATTTCATCCTATGTTGAATAATTTATTGCCTCCCTTAAAAGAGTCTTAAAAGAGTGTAAAATCCCTTTCAGAATGTTACTAATAATTTATAAAACATTCATTTACTGTTAAGAAATATAATATCTGATATCATTAGGAAAAATTTATTTCAAAGAAATATAAATAATGATTAAAAATTTACAATTTTAAACAACATAATTCCGAATATATTTCACAAATTCCCAAAGATTTTTCCAGCACGCCTCACCTCTTTACACATTTCCAGCTTTATATGAAACAACATTTGTTCCCGTATAACAATAGAAGTTATATGATCATCACACAAACACAAACAAATAAGAGTTAATTACCTTAAAGGAAACATTGTAATTAAGAATTACAAATATATGATAATAACACATCATAACTCCCATTCACTCAATCTTTTAGTAACAAATAATTAAATATCAATTATTATCATATCATTCAAAATAATAATTGTCGTGTAGTCTCGACCTAAGAGGTTTAATCAACAATATAGTCATCGCATGTAGCTTAGCGTTCAAGTGTCACTTCTCATCACTCTCCCAAAGAGCTTTTGTAGGAAAGTACATAGTGCCACTCCCCATCACTCTTCTAGAGAGCTTCTCCAGGCAAGTACATGGTGCCACTTCCCATCACTCTTTCAAATAACTTCCTCAAGCAAGTACACCTTTTGAACCACTATGTCAAATCCACTAGTACAAAAACAATCTATAACGTCGAATATTTTTGGCCTTTCACGTCGAATTCGAGAACAACGTCATAGAGGGAGACGTTAAATTTACGCTAATTTTTTAAATTCGATGTTAATTTAACGTCCAATCTTGTCAATATACGATGTTAATTTAACGTCAAATTTTGTAAATATACGACGTTAATTAATTTTTTATATTTTTTTAATTAATTGTGATCCTTTTTTACAACTCTACGAGACCTGAAAAGCAGAAAAAACAAATAATTTTTAGTTTTTGGTATTTTATAAAGCATGAACTATGAACAGTAACAACAAACAAGTTCAACCAAACAACAACAGCAACAAACAAGTGTTACCTCCAGTGAGAGAGAAAGCAGAATGCGCCTATGAAGGACAAGAACACGAAAATAATCAGTGAAAACAAATGAAAATCATGCCCAAAGTACTTAATTAACATGCTTTTGTATCAAAAGAAAGAAAGATTACATGTGATGGTCGCCAAACTGCGTTCAAAAAAGTTTGAGCAGAGAAAGAGGTCCTGCGCGCTAAGATAAAGTGAATGAATTTTCAATCTCCCGCTCATTTCTTTTTAATTCATTAACCTTTTAACGTCTAATGCTGGGGCATTCGACGTTTTATATTCTTTACGTCGAATTACAATTCTAAACGACGTTTCATAATTGCATCTATTTACAAAAATGCCACTGGTCATTTTAAACGTTGGCTATTGAGTGGTTCAACGTTAAACGCGTGACGTTATTGTTAAACCCCTGGCAAGTGTACCAGATCGTTATCAAGTAATATAAATGGTAAGACTGACTATCATTTTCCCAAAGGACTCAGTGGCCTAGACGTTCATGTGATTTGATCGCATAAGATTTGAAAGAAGAATAAAATGGTATTTTGATGCAAAGATAAAATTAAACATGCAAAATGCAAAACTTGAATGAATTGGCAAATGAAACTATGGATGAATGGAGTTGTTGGGGTTTACAAATTCATCCTAATCCACTCCCTTATATCTACTTTTCTTATTAAATTCACTTTATTATCTATGTCATGCAACTTTCTAAATTACTCTAAACCCGATCGCTAAGCAAAAAGAGCCTATTACCATAATTACTAGTTTACTATCGCTAGTCTCCCTAGTAATTACTAATGCATTAATCCCAGAAGCTTAAAGGAAATTGACCGTCCTACTCCTATCGCTAGGTAATATTGCATAATCAAGAGAATTCTTAACAGTTCTAGATTTCCCCATACGTCGCCGTATCGTCAAAATCAAAGATCATGACACCAAATGAGTTAAATGATGCAAGCTCTATCCGCCGAAAAGAAAACTCAAACTATTGATAATACAAGCATAAGAATAAAATAAGAATTTCAATATAAGAGAGTTTCAAAAGGATTACATTGTTCTCCAACAACAATGGGTTTAGTTGACCATAAACATGGTGAAACTAGATGGAATTAATGGAAAGAATGAAAGAATAAATCCTAGAATTTGTAATTTGGAGCTCCCGTATCCAAAAGCCGCCTCCAAGGAGTGAAGAAGGTGCTCTAACGTATCTATTTGCCAAAAAATTACCCTAAGAGTCGCACTGGGTTTATTTATAACGCAGAAAAACAACAGAAATTCGGCCCAAGGCCCATCACTTAGGTGCTTAGTGCTCACAACTGCCAAGCGGTGGTCATGCAGGATGTTCAGCGTTCACTTGGCGCTGAGCGGTGTGCGATTCCAACGCTCAGCGCTGAATTGACGCTGAGCGGTGGACGTGACTTCTCGTTTCCACCTTTTCTCATCCTTTATTTGTTCTAAGTCCTTCCTTCTTAATGTCCATCATTCAATTCTCATCAAATCCTGTCAAAACAAGCATAATATCTTCTAAAACCACTTTTGTCTCTCTTGAACCCAAAATAAGGTATTTTGCATGATTCTAAGCTCATTCTAAGCCATAGAGGTTGTGTTTTGATATCAAATTAATGTATAAAAATAACGGTTTTCCAACCGTTATCACAACCCCAAACTTAAAACTTTGCTTGTTCTCAAGCAAATAAAATGGAACTAAGCCTTCCACCTATCATCAAAATGGTTCAACACTTTCAAAACACATCCTTTCACAACAAGTAATGACTCCATTAAGCTCTTCAATGGAATATAATTAAGATGCATACATGTTTCACTTCATTCTAGTTCACATATTCGCATATTCTCCAACAGATGTTATACTCATGAATGATCAATCAACTAAGCACAAATGTAAACATCAATTCCAGAGATCTTCACCAACTAAGTGTTTCACTCCATCCTCAAGTGTCTCAAGAGGTCACTCCTTCTCTCTACTATTCACCTGTCACAGAAAATGATATTGCCCTTTATCTACTACAATCAACATTCTCACACATAAATGTCATCACAAGGACTTCTCAAGGCTTATAATGAGGCTAGGCTAACAAGAAAATTGATTTTTCTGGATCACAAAATCCTTGAGTTAAGAGAGTTATTCAACATTCATAGTTTAAGCACCAACTCTCTTTCACCAATTTCACTCATTCCCAGCTTTTTCCCTTTTTCTTTTTGCTTTTGCACTGAGCTCATCTTTCATGCTTTTTCTTTTATTTATTTTTATTTCTCATGCTTTTTCAATCAACATATTAGCTCAATGCTTTTCTTTGCCTTTCAATTCTCCCAACCCCAAACTTGAACCTTTATCAATACCTTTCAATTATTCTCATCTTAACTCAAGGTAAACATTTTTCTTAGGGTTTTCAAAAGTGTCTCAGGCTAAGGTTAAAAAAGGATAGAACACATGGTTCTTTTAATTTTTGGGCGAAAATTTGGCTAAATAAGGGCTTCCAAAAATGGCCTTGATCATATGACACAAACATGTGATTCAATCAATCATACAGACTCAGGCAAAATCATTCATGCTTCCAAAGGAATAGCACATATATCAATCAAGCATGCTGGAGCTCAAAATTCCTCACAAAAATATGCTCACTCAACAGCTCAGATCTTAATCATACACCCTGCTTAGCATCATAACTACAATCATCACTTAATATGCATCTGTTCACACAGCTTGTGAACAATTCACCTGTATAGAAGCATATATAACAATCTCAATCATCATCCACATCAAGCATCATCAAGCACACTCATTATGCAATAAAACAAGTTAAACCACAATCAGATAAGGTTTTCAAGAAAGTTCACACAAAGTACACTACTAGACTGAAGCAAACCTACACTATAAGTTCAAATTAAAACTTAAAAAAAGAAAAACAAAAACCCCTTTTCTACTACATGTGACATCCATCAGTAGATGTCCGATCAGCCCATGTTGTCATCATAATCCTCATCATCTCCAGCCTCTGCATCCTCAAAGGCATCATCCTCCTCATCGTCATCCATCACTGAAGCTTCAGCTGCTCCAGATCCGTTGCCCTGTGCCTGCTCCTGAGGCCATGCCATAGCACTATGGAACTCGTCCATAGTCCACCTATGCACCGGTGGTGTGTCGTACAGGTCTACTATCATTTCAGTTGTGGCCACCTGCCCTCTACGGATAGCCTCCAATTTAGCCTCCATCATGGACATGTACATGTCCCTCATCTAGAATGGCTCTGCATGTTGCGCTGGCCCATCTCTCTGAGTTGCTCCTCTCCTAGGACGTCTCCTAGGCACTGGTTCAGCCACCTCGTCTCCTCCACAATGCTATCTGTAGTAAGCAACATCTATGGCTTTTCTAGGCCTCTCAAACGGTGGAATAGAAATATCCACCCCAGCCTGATGACACAAAGGTGTAATAAGAGAAGGATGGCCTAATGGTGTCCTACTGCTCACAGTAGCTGCACAACTCTCAATCTCATTAGCGATGACCTCTCCAATATTAACATTCATTTGCCTCAGCATGCAGTAGATAAACATAATCCTATGAACAGTGATGTCAGAAACATGGGAACAAGGCTGAACGTTGGCATGAGTAAATGCCATCCAATATCTTGCCAGGGGTGTCAGATCCGTGCTCTTAATGTTAATGGGCACACCATTTGGGTTCTGTGAAAATGTCCTCCAGGTACACAGAGTGCCAACTCAATGTCTTCATAGTCTGAACACTCCCTTATGTTCAATGCAAATTGGCACTGCTCACCATCACACTCAGTACCCAAGAATCTGTTAATGGTCTCAGGGTCATATCTGATGATCTCCCCTCGAACATAACTGGTGTTCCTCTCCATGTTCACTCCCCTGAACAAGGAATTAGTGTAAAACTCCTTCACCACTTCAATGTTAGCTGGTGTAGGATACGTTGCCAACTTTTCCCAGTTTCTACTTTCGAACTTTGCACCAAACTGAGGAGCCAGGTCTGGAATGAATATCGCCTTCCGCTCCATCAACAATCTTCTTTCTTGCATAACGAGAAAGTTCTCCTTATGTTTCCTAGATAAGAATCTATGAGAATAAAATATCCTTGGCCTCTCTGACTCCTTCCTTTTATTTGCCTTGGTCTTCACTCTTCTTGAAGATGATTTCATTCCTACATCAAACACAATTCAAAAGACCACAAGATTCACCATTAAAGGTTAGCAAACCATCAAACATATATCATCCCAACATTGTTTAGCGCTAAAGGCAAAACAGGGCCCCTCAGCGCGACCTCCATCTCAAAAGAAGGCAGAAAACAAAATTTGTCGCCCACTGCCCAGCGTCCACTGATCGCTCCGCGATGGTGATGAGAATTTTGCAAAAACTTTGCCTAATCATCTCTAATCTCCACCCAATCAAAAATTTCTCAGTTCCAGACCACAATCATGCAATTGAATCGGTGCAAAATGTTTCTATTTCATCAAATCATGCATAGAAATCAAAAGCCCTAATTTATCATACTTTTACACATGTTCTTCATCAAATTTGAATTTTAGAGACCCTAAAACTGAAATTGCATGACTTACTTGGGTGGAGATACTCTAGATGCTTGCAAATGCTCTTTGGTTGATGATAGATTCTTCCCTAATGCAGTGTCCTCACCAAAATCCCAAACTTTGACAATGGAATGGTGCAAAAGTAGAGAACTATGGAGTTTGAGTGAGTGGGTGATGGAAAAAGTGAAGGAAAACCTTTTAGAAAGTTCTTGAGAATTAAAGCAAAGAGTGAAGGTCTGTGAAGTATGCTTGGGCGCGCCCTAGGGAGGTTTAAAAGTATGCAAATGGGCCTCCAAAATTGAGCCTTTCAAAAGCCCATGTTGGGAACCTGTGATGCCACCGCTCAGCGCTGGGTTACCGCTCAGTGGTGGGCGTTAAAAATTTCTTCCCCCCTTTTTGGCTTGCCTTCACATTTTAAGACCTTTAACACTTAATTTTAAGTCTCATTTTTCAATTTTATGCACTTCCCCTCTCTCATGCAACATTCAAATCCTACCATGAAACTAAAACAGAGTTTAAAAATAAAACAATAATCAACTGGGTTGCCTCCCAGGTAGCGCTTGTTTAACGTCTCGGCCTAATCCAAACCTTTCTAGCACTTGTCAGTAAGTGCTTCCCAACACCCTTCAGTAGGTGTACTTACCTATATCCTTCAATAGATACATAAATAATTAGCTTCCCTAAGTAGAAGCTACCCAAAAATTGTTCGAAAATCCAAAAAAAAAATTATAAGTCCGAATAATCCAAAATAATGTTCAACAATCACTGAGGTGCCTCCCAGTTAGCGCTCTTTTTACGTCATTAGCTTGACGCAACAAATCTCATGTCTTCTCTTTGAAGTTGATGTCTTCATCACACCAACTCATCAGCTATCCACCCTCTTAATTATTCTGGAATATCAATCTTCAATTTCTATCTCTCCAATCTTTATATGCCGCTTCACCATCCACTCCTTCTTCTTAAATTTGACCTTTAAACCAGGTTGGAATGGTGCATCCTCCAAGTGGATTATACCTCCTTTATCAATATCTTAATCTCTAGGTACCTGCAAAATATTACAACCATTATTATTAGTAACTTCAGATCCTCCAACTGCAGCATCTCTCCTTGAAACTTTATATTTGGCTCTCTTTTGTATTCGGTTGAGCTTCTCCTTAGAGCCAGTATAAATTAACACGTTTTCTTGGTCCTTTAGCATAATCCTTCCGTCATGGACACTAATAACCACTCTGGCAGTCTTCATAAACGGCCTACCAAGAATCAATGGAATCCTTTCATTGGTCTCCATATCCATGACTATAAAATCAACCAAGAATTCAAGATGCTTGACACGAATGACCACATCCTCCACCATACCAACCGACCTCTTAGAAGACCCATCCGCCACCATCACAGAAAGATTAGATGGTTTCAATGTTAGACCTCCAATCTTCATCAGCAAATATAAGGGCATCATGTTAATAGTAGACCCAGAATCTAGGATAGCTCTGCCTACATCCACATCTCCAATAATGCAGGAAAGATTAAGACTTTCTGGATCCTTCATCTTCGGCGGATGTTTTCTTTTCTTAAGCCATGTACAAACTTCCTATTTTTCAGCTTCTTCTTCATCAAGATTTATAACCTCTCCAAGATAATACTTTATTATCTTCAAGTAAACAAGAACCTGGTGAAGTACTTCATCTGAAGGCATGACAATCACCTGATTAAAAATCTCTCTAAATTGCCTACAGTGATTTTCTCTTCTCTCATTTTCTCTCTCTTCTTCTTCTTCTTCAATTTTTTTTTCCTCTCTTCTTCTTCATCCTAACTACTCTCTATCTCAATAACATTTTTTCTTCTCTCATATCCTCTTCCTCCTCCTCACTATCATCTATCTCAATAACTTGCTCTTCTATTATTCTCTCTCTTCTATTCATAACAACTTTACATTCCTCCTTAGTGTTAACATCAGTATTAGCCATAAATTGGTTCTTTTCTGTCGCTTCCACCCTCTTTGATAGTTGCCCAATTTGCATCTCCAAAGTTCTGAAATTAGCTTCATTAGTTTTATAATGAGAATCATATACCTTGAAGAATTTGTCGAATTTCTCATCCATGCTTTTCACATGATCAGACAGGGTAGCCACATTTTGCCATAAGGGTGACGGTTGTGATCTGTTGAAAGAGCCTCTAGTCTGTCCAGATGAATTATTCTGGCTTTGTCCAATACTAGGTTGATTCTTCCAACCTTGGTTATAATTACCTTGGCTGAAGTTACCCTGTCGGTACTGGAACTGATTTCCCATAAAGTTGGCTTCTTCTTGCGTTTCTTCAGGAACAACACATTGACCATTAATATGATCACCACCATAAAGATCACATAGTTGTTGAGCTTGAGATATATTCCTTATCTCCTTAGGAAGTTGAGAAATAACCTTCTTTAAATTCTCCATTTGTTGCATGAGGAGTTTATGTTGAGCAAGCAACGCATCATCAGGAGGTAATTGGAGAACTCCTTTCTTCTGCACTGTTGTACTTCTTTCACTAGGAACCTGCTCATTCACAGCCATATTTTCAATTAGATCATAGGCTTCATCCTCAGTCTTTCTTTTAATATCACCTCCAGCTGAAGCATCTAACATCATCTTAGACTGTGTATTCAGGCCTCCAAGGAATGCAAGTACCAACGTTGTCTTGTCAAACCCATGAACAGGCGTCTTCCTCATTAATCCTTTGAATCTCTCCCATGCTTGTCCCAAGGTTTCCTCCATAACCTGTTTAAACGAAGAGATCTCCAACTTTCCTTGAATGACTTTTGACTGTGGAAAGTATTTACTCACGAATTTAGATGCCACAGTCTCCAACATTCTGATACTGCAGTCATCTTAACCGTGTTGCAAATTTCAGTGAAAGTGGTCAAATGATCATATGGATTCTCATTCGACAACCCATAAAATTGGTTGCTTTGTACCAGATGAATTAACGCAGGGTTCATCACCATATTAGTTGTGTTGTCCCTTGGCATGGCAATGCTGTTATAATGTAACGGGCCAACAACATTTGATGCGTCTGCAAGTGTTCGTCTGGGAGGAGCTTCCTCTGCCATATCTTCTGTATTTTGAGTAGAAACCTCCGGTGAGGATTGTACAAGTCTTTCAGGAGAGGGAAACAATTCACGGGATGGTCTTCTGACTTTCCTCCCCCTCCTATCACTCAGTCCTTCGAGGAGAGGTTGATTTTTCTTGCTTCTGTTGTGAATTGCTTCTTGCATACACAAGAAACAAAAACCCTAAAAGCACTTTTATATATAAAAAAATAAAACAAAAACTAAAACAAAAATAATAATACAGCCAAGTCAAATTTAATCAAAATCACACTAATAGAATAGTTAAACCATAGAGTCCCCGGCAACGGCGCCAAAAACTTGTTAAACCCCTGGCAAGTGTACCAGATCATTATCAAGTAATATAAATGGTAAGACCGAGTATCGTTTTCCCAAAGGACTCAGTGGCCTAGACGTTCATGTGATTTCATCACATAAGACTTGAAAGAAGAATAATTTGCTATTTTGTTGCAAAGATAAAATTAAACATGCAAAATGCAAAACTTGAATCAATTGGCAAATGAAACTATGGATGAATGGAGTTGTTGGGGTGTACAAATTCATCCTAATCCACTCCCTTATATCTACTTTTCTTATTAAATTCGCTTTATTATCAATGTCATGCAACTTTCTAAATTACTCTAAACCCGATCGCTCGGCGAAAAGATCCTATTACCATAATTACTAGTTTACTATCGCTAGTCTCCCTAGTAATTACTAATGCATTAATCACAGAAGCTTAAAAGCAATTGACCATCTACTCCTATCGCTAGGTAGTATTGCATAATCACGAGAATTCTTAACAGTTCTATATTTTTCCGTACGTCGCCATATCGACAAAATCAAAGATCATGACACCAAATGAGTTAAATGCTGCAAGCTCTATCCGTAGAAAAGAAAACTCACACTATTGATCATACAAGCATATGAATAAAGTAAGAATTTCAATATAAGATAGTTTCAAAAGGATTACATTGTTCCCCAACAACAATGGGTTTAGTTCACCATAGACATGGTGAAACTAGATGGAATTAATGGAAAGAATGAAAGAATAAACCCTAGAATTGGTAATTTGGAGCTCTCGCATCCAAAATCCGCCTCCAAGGAGTGAAAAAGGTGCTCTGACGTCTCTGTTTTCCAAAAAATTACCCTAAGAGTCGCACTGGGTCTATTTATAACGCAGAAAAATAACAGAAATTCGGCCTAAGGTCCATCATTTAGGCGCTCAACGCTCACAACCGCCCAACGGTGGTCACGCAGGATGCTCAGCGGTCACTTGGCGTTCAGCGGTGTGCGACTCCAACACTCAGCACTGAATTGACGTTGAGCGGTGGACGTGAGTTCTCTTTTCCACCTTTTTCTCGTCCTTTCTTGATTCTAAGTCCTTCCTTCTTCATGTCCATCATTCAATTCTCATCGAATCCTGTCAAAACAATGTAAAACAAGCATAATATCTTCTAAAACCACTTTTGCCCCTCTTGAACCCAAACTAAGGTATTTTGCATGATTCTAAACTCATTCTAAGCCATAGAGGTTGTGTTTTGATATCAAATTAATGTATAAAAATAACGGTTTTCCAACCGTTATTAGTTATACGTTGTTTTTGCACTAGTGATCCCCTCACCTTTGGTTGAGACACAACTCTCATCATAGACACACAATCCAACCATTTCAATTCATAAAGCAAAACCATTTTCACAAAAACACCAAGTCGTATTACCACCAAATAATACTCAAACAATTATGTATACTTATGAATATGTTCAATTCAACCTTATCATCATAGATTTAGATTTAACAACTCAATTCATCATTATTCAATAGTATAGATCAACACTTAAGCATTAGTTCCTCATGCAACTCACCATACGTCAATTCCCCATTTATCCTCTAAATATATATTAAACCTTAAACACATTTAAGCATATTTAGAATAATGAATCCATCAACTATTGTTAACAATCATTTATCTAGAATCAATCAATACATCTTATACCCAAAGAATTACATCATAATAATTTATTTTATTTGATACTTGTTAAGACTTCGGCAAGTGTACCGAATCGTATTAAGTAATATAAACGGTAAGACCAAGTATTGTTTCCCTAGAGACTCATAAGCCTAGAATTTCTTGTGATTTGTTGATTATAATAAGACTTGAATAATGAAAATTAGGGTTTTGAATGAAAAAACGAAAAGTAAACATGCACATGCAAAAGTTGATCAATTG
This sequence comes from Vigna reflexopilosa, assembly GCA_027742785.1. Classification (NCBI taxonomy): domain Eukaryota; kingdom Viridiplantae; phylum Streptophyta; class Magnoliopsida; order Fabales; family Fabaceae; genus Vigna; species Vigna reflexopilosa. The sequence goes on from CM050918.1 coordinate 19,423,435, forward strand.
AAAGTTGAACGACATGGATGAATGGTGTTGTTGGGGTTTCCGACTTATCCTAATCCACTCTCATATATTTAAGAATTCTCCTTTTTCATTAATGTTAATGCCACTTTCTAATTTACCCTAATCCCAATGTCTTGGTGAAAAGAGCCTATCCTAATTACTAGTTTACAATGTCTTGTCTCCCTAGCAATTGTTCATGCATTACATTCGCACAGAGGCTTAAAGGCAATCGGTCCTCCTATCCCTATGTCTAGGTAATATTGCTCCCGAGAGAATCCCCTTATGTCTAGATCTACCCACTTGTGTCAATATAGATATAATCAAAGATCACGCTATTGAATAATGTATTAAACAAAGCATGCAAAGATAATGGAGTAAAAACTCTAACAATTAATTAAATAAAGCTTATGATTAAAGTATTAATTCAATATATGAGAGTTTCAATAGGATTACATCGTTTCCCCAACAACAATGGAGGTTTAGCTCACCATAGACATGGTGAAACTAGATGAAAATAATGAAAAGATACAACCTCTAGGTCATGCAAATCTATTTTTAATTCATTAAAATGAAGCAGAAACTGGCCCAGGCCCAAAAGACTGGCGCTCAGCGCTGGGTCACCGCTCAGCAGTGGGTACGACACTCAAGATGGACGCTCAGCGGTGACGCCCATGCGTTTGGCAGAGAAATCACTGAAGAGTCCACCGCTCAGCGCCAGGTAGCGCTCAACGCTGAGTGCGATACTCAATTTTCCCCCTCAGCGTTGACACTTGAGCGTTTGACATAAAATTCCCCTTCGAAGCTGGTGCTCAGCGGTAGGTTAGCGCTGAGCGGTGGCTGTGTTTCTTCATTTATTCACTTTTTCACCTTCTCTTGAGTCCAACTCCTTTCGACTTCAACTTCCTTCATTCAATTCCTGACAAAACCTGCCAAATCATGGGAAAACCAAGCATAAAACCAAGAAAACCACCTTTAACTCTCTTATTTTCTAACTTGAGCAAAAATGCATCATTTCAAGCTAATTCTAAGTCATAAAGGGTGTGTTTGATATCAAATTTAAGTGTAAAAATAACGGTTTTTGAACCGTTATCACAACCCCAAACTTAGAACTTTGCTTTTCCTTAAGCAAAATGCAACTCAATCTTCCACCAATCATCACAATGGCTCAATTCACATTCAAAAACTCCTTTCTTCCAAGACAAGTAATCACTTAAATCTTCTCATCAATAGAATTTAGTCAAGATTCACACATGCCTTCATTCTCAATGTGTCGCAACCGGGAAAATCGCGACGGGACGACGACGATCCAAAAAAGCCAAAACGATCTTGAAAAAGAGATTTTGGAGTCGCCACCATAGTTTATTCTGGAAAACTACGGAAAAACCATAAAAAAAGGATGAGGCGGTCTACGAAAAATCAGACTTTGGTTTCGGGAGTCAGTTACGTGTAGGGAAGGTAACAGCACCCTACACGCCTGCCCGAAAGCAGTACCTTTAATTAAATACACGAATGAAGTGTGGTTTTCAAAAATATTTAACTTCCCCTAAAAAGAAAAATAAAATAAAACTCTAAAGAAAACAAAATATTTTTTGTGTTTTTTTTGTGCCCGACAAGGATTGACCTTGCTCCTACGTATTCTCAGTCAGACTGAGAAATCAGGGTTACGTAGTTCTAGCCTTACGTTTGGATGATTGTTTGAACATATGATGCTTTATATTTTTTTTGTTAAAAAATTTTTGAAGGAAAAAAGAAGAAAAAAAGTTTTCAACACAAGGCTAACGCGAAAGGTCGCACGTGTGCTTAAACCTTTAAAAATAATAATTTTAATTTTTAAAAGAAAAAAGGTTTTCAACACAAGGCTGACGCGAATGGTCGCACGTGTGCTTAAACCTTTAATAATAATTTAATTTTTTTTTTAAAAGAAAAAGGTTTTCAACACAAGGCTGACGCGAATGGTCGCACATGTGCTTAAACCTTTAAAAATAATAATAATTTTAATTTTTAAAAGAAGAAAAAGGTTTTCAACACAAGGCTGACGCGAATGGTCGCACGTGTGCTTAAACCTTTAAAAATAATAATTTTAATTTTTAAAAGAAAAAAGGTTTTCAACACAAGGCTGACGCGAATGGTCGCACGTGCGCTTAAACCTTTAATAATAATTTAATTTTTTTTTTAAAAGAAAAAGGTTTTCAACACAAGGCTGACGCGAATGGTCGCACGTGTGCTTAAACCTTTAAAAATAATAATAATTTTAATTTTTAAAAGAAGAAAAAGGTTTTCAACACAAGGCTGACGCGAATGGTCACACGTGTGCTGAAACCTTTAAAAATAATAATAATTTTAATTTTTAAAATAAGAAAAAGGTTTTCAACACAAGGCTGACGCGAAAAAAGGTTTTCAACGCAGGGCTGGGGGTTTACCTCCAACCGGACACTGCCTGCCGCCGAACGGCCACCGTGACGCCACCTTCAGCCGGCCTTAGCATCGCCAGCGACACCGTGCCCCGCTGGAAACATTGTCGGCGACGTCGCGTCCTCTGTTCGACCTAGGGTTGGGTTTTCTTCTCCAATGCGCCGACGCTTCCTCCGAGATCCATGAGCCACTTCCGCTTCAAACCGGCCACCGGAACAGTAGTTCGCGGTAGTTCGAACTTTTAGACGCTCCCTTCTATGCATGACAAAGGGGGTCTGCTACTTCTGTTTTCTTCTATTTCTGGTTGGGTTTGAACGGGTTAATGTTGAACAAAGGCGCAAGCGAAAGAGGGTAAGGTTTCTATCATCTGATTTGCTTTATGATTGTTGCAGATGATAGAGGTAGAAGAAAACGAAAGTTGGGTTCCTCTCGGAGTTCTGCTGTTGTTTGGATTCCATTTTAATGGTGATTGAAACTGAAATTTGAATACGAACTCGAATGGTTCCGCCGAGATCGCCGGGAATAAGGGAGGATTTTGGTTTTGGGAATATTGGTTGATGTGGTGCCGGATGAGGGCATTTGCTATACCTTGTTTGGGTTGTGTTTTTTTTTGTTATATTTTCCAGTAAGCATATAGTGTAACAGTAAAGAGGATAGCAATGATGATGTTCGGGGGTCATAGAAAATGAAGAGTGGGGCGTTCATACACAAGGCCATAACCATAAGCAAGCATAATTCAAGCAAGTATAGTTCGTAGTTCAGTCATTCACCATATATCATGCATTACAAGTGACCATATTGAGCAAATGAGGGAGATACTTACCTCTCGGTGTTCTGCTGTTGTTTGGTCTTTCCAGCTACAGAAATTGTAGCAATGAAGGTGATACCAGCTAGTGAACTTTCAGAAGACCTCACCCCAGCCTCTGATGGGAACTAAGTTTTTTTTTCTCTTTTCCGATAGCCTCCCCCTCTTTTTTTTCAATGTCTCTGCCTCCTCCTTCGTTTTCAATCCCCTTTTTTTTGTTTTTTTCTTCTGCGTTCTTTGTTTCCTTGAAGAAAACCTCGTAACGAAATCGTACATTCCAAAACGTCTCTGCCCTCCCCAAAATGCTTTGTCCTTGCCTGCAGAAAACTGATCCTGTCCCCTTCTTCCGAACAATTCCCCTCTTTTTTTTTAATTCTTAGTTTTCTTTCATTTTTTTTTTCACAAAAGACAAAATTTCACACATTGTTTTTAATTTTAAAACCTCCTAATTAATAATAATTTTTTTTAATAGCTATATTATATTACACAAAACGAAAAATTAAAAATTTAAATTAAAAAGAGGAAAGGTAGAGTAAGATTTATATATAAAAAAGAGAAAAAGGAAATAAGATAAAATTAATAAAGACCATAAGAGGGTAAAAATAAAAAAAATAAAATAAAGTAAAAAATAAAATAAAATAAAATAAAAAAATAAAAAAATAAAAATAAAAATAAATAAATAAATGATAAAAAGAAAGCGGAAAGAAGTGAAAAAGGTAACAACAAAAATACGATATAGTAAAAAAAATCCGGACGAAATTTGGTATTGACAGCTGCCCCTCTTTACTTAGATTTTACTAGATAATATAACAACATGATGTTTTCATATTATATAGTAAAATGTAAGTAAAGACAAAAATACTAATTTCGTCTGGATGAATGAATGGATGAGGTGTAATAACCTCGCGGAGGTTGTAACAACCCTATGGATGAATGAATGAGGTATAATAACCTCGCGGAGGGTGTAACAACCCTGTGGATGAATGAGGTGTAATAACCTCGTGGAGGGTGTAACAACCCTGTGGATGAATGAATGAGGTGTAATAACCTCGCGGAGGGTGTAACAACCCTATGAATGAATGAATGAGGTGTAATAACCTCGCGGAGGGTGTAACAACCCTATGGATGTGATGTGTATTAACCTCACGGAGGGTGTAACAACCCTATGGATGAATGAATGGGGTATAATAACCTCGCGGAGGGTGTAACAACCCTATGGATGAATGAGGTGTAATAACCTCGTGGAGGGTGTAACAACCCTGTGGATGAATGAATGAGGTGTAATAACCTCGCGGAGGGTGTAACAACCCTGTGGATGAATGAATGAGGTGTAATAACCTCGCGGAGGGTGTAACAGCCCTATGAATGAATGAATGAGGTGTAATAACCTTGCGGAGGGTGTAACAACCCTATGGATGAATGAATGGGGTGTAATAACCTCGCGGCGGGTGTAACAACCCTATGGATGAATGAGGTGTAATAACCTCGTGGAGGGTGTATCAACCCTGTGGATGAATGAATGAGGTGTAATAACCTCGCGGAGGGTGTAACAACCCTATGGATGTGATGTGATTGTTGGATTCGACCATTGTCTTACAGAGGGTCGATGCCACAGCAAAAACTTGGACCGACATTTTTTTGAAAAGTTAGTAAATGCTGAGCCGAACGCGAGGATTTTTTTCAAACAATTTTCCTTGCTTCTTTTGTAATGGCATGAGGATGTATGGATGCGCAAACATATGAGACCTTTGTTTTGTTCTTTTCTCTTATTCTCTCTTTCTCTTTCTTTATTATTATTTTTTTTCCTTTTTGAAAACTCCATGCCTAGAATCCGTTGTCAATATCGTCGTTATGCTTGATGTGCATTTAAAACTATTTCACTGAAATTAAATACCAAGAGACAATGAGTCGTTTGATGAAAAGGAGAAAGAGTGTAACCACGGATTCAAATTCCTTTTATTGCTTTTTGCAATCCAAACTAGCTTGAACCCTAGTAGGTGTGGGAAAGGGGTATGAAAGGTAGACGGCTTAAATGATTATTCGTGAGCAATATTAATGTCTGCGAGTCCCTTCTCTAGGGGGAAAAGCTGCTAACATGTCGGGCTCACAAGACTGCCCCAATTTTGCACAGTAAATATGCTCTTGGGGGTGGAAAGGTTTGGTTAGGAAGGATTGCCCCAATTTGGTGATTCTTGATTGACGGGGAGACTTCACATCTTTATTTTTCTTTTTCGATACTTTTTTTTTCTTTTTTCTTTTCGAGTGATCGTGTCATTCACCACATCATTTCATTCCAGAGTTAAATTCGTGAGAAAGATCAGAACAAACATTCTTCAGTCGGCGTGGACTTTGATTGGCTTGTATCATGGCTAAAAGGCAAAGGGATATGAAAGAAATGGATAATGAAGGCCCAAATATATGCTTAAGGATTAAATCATTTTGACAAGGATCATTTGCAAGGTGTCGAGTCAACTGTCTCTAGGAGCTTGGAACTTCGAACATTCTTTTTTCATTGTTTTTGTTTTTGTTTTTTTTTTTTTTTGTTTGTTTTTTTTTTTTTTTGTTTTTCTTTGCTTCATTGCCTCTATTGTGGACCTCTTTGAAACCTTATTTTTCATTTCTTCTTCTTTCTCTTTTTTTTTTCAGAAATTTTCTCCTTGATTTTGGATGCCCTTGATGTACCCTTTAGGTCGACATCGATACGCTAATGATTCTTGTCGAGGGTGACGAAAGCAATTATAATTTATGGCTCAAAAGGACTGCAATTGGATAAACTTCTTTTGTCGTTTGGATAAAGAAAAATGGCCACACGTCACTCTGAATCTTGCTTGCTTTACTTTCTCACGCCCTTAAACCTAAAACAAAACTATGTAGTGGTTGACACATCGGCTTCATTTTTTATTTTTTTTTCTTTCATCTTTTTTTTTTTTTATTATCTCCCCGACCAACAGATCATCTGACACGGGTACCATGATAAAAGCTGCCCCAGTATTACATGTATGGCAATCCTTTGTCTTAAGGGGAAACGAAAAGGTTAGGGTTCAAGTGATATGAATGCAGATGTTTTAGCAGGAAAAGAACACTGGTTACCCCCGAAACCTTGGATCAATAGAAAACTCAACTTTGATATATATATATTTTCTTTGAAACTTGTTTAACTTTTGCTTTTCGAAAATGCTATGCCATCGACAACTTTATTGACAACGAATTCAACATGTGTCTTTTCCTTTTTTGCTTCTTTTTTTTGTTTCTCACGACATCCACCAGGACCGAGCTTGCCGACCGAATATACCCGTGATGCTTTCATTAACACGCGTTTAATTATTTCATTTTCAATTTCCCCTGTTTACCTAACAGTCCAGCGCGATATGCAATATTTTCGAGAGTATACGAACAAAGATAAAAATGAGGGTATGTGGTATTTATTGAATGAAACAACACAGAGTACAGCAAACTTTAAAGCCAAATGTCAATCTCCTAATGGCATCCCCTATCGCGGAATCATCATGCATAAAACTTTTTGACAGCATCAGAATTGACCGGTAACGGTAACTCCTCTCCATCCATCCTTGTGAGAATTAGTGCCCCACCAGAGAATGCTTTCTTCACCACAAATGGCCCTTCATAATTTGGAGTCCACTTGCCTCTATGGTCTTTTTGAATTGGCAAAATCTTCTTCAACACCAGCTCGCCTTCATGAAACTCTCTTGGGTGCACCCTTTTGTCAAACGCCTTCTTCATTCTCCTTTGATATAGCTGTCCATGACATACAGCTATTAACCTTTTTTCTTCGATGAGGTTGAGTTGGTCAAAACGGGCTTGAACCCACTCAGCTTCCTCTAACTGAGTTTCCATTAACACCCGTAAGGATGGGATTTCCACCTCAAATTGAAGTACTGCCTCCATCCCATACACTAACGAGAATGGTGTTGCCCCGGTCGATGTTCGTACCGATGTGCGGTATCCATGTAAAGCGAAAGGAAGCATTTCATGCCAATCTTTGTAGGTGACCACCATCTTTTGCACAATCTTCTTGATATTCTTGTTAGCAGCTTCCACTGCCCCATTCATCTTTGGCCGATAAGGAGAGGAATTATGGTGGTGAATTTTGAATTCTTCACACAACTCTGCAATCATCTGGCTGTTCAGGTTGGTGGCATTATCAGTGATGATCTTGTTAGGGAGCCCATATCTGCAAATCAATTCCTTTTTTATGAACCTCGTCACCACCTTTCTAGTCACGCTGGCATACGAAGTAGCCTCAACCCATTTGGTGAAGTAATCGATTGCAACAAGTATGAAGCGATGTCCATTTGACGCTTTTGGTTTTATAGCTCCAATGACATCTGTGCCCCACATTGAAAATGGCCATGGTGCGGACAACACGTTCAGGGTCGTAGGTGGCGCATTGATATTATCTGCATATATCTGACATTTCTCACACTTTCTAACATGTGAGCAGCAATCGTTTTCCATTGTCAACCAAAAGTACCCAGCCCTCAATATCTTCCTAGCCATTGAGTGCCCATTCATGTGTGTGCCGAATGTACCTTCGTGCACTTCTTTCAATATCAGCTCAGCTTCCTTTGCATCCACGCACCTTAGGAGAACCATGTCATGATTTCTCTTGTATAGAATATCCCCACTTAAGACAAAGCTGCCATCTAGCCTCCTTAGCGATCTTTTATCGTTTTCAGATGCTTTCTCAGGATATTCTCGGGTTTTAAGATATTTCTTGATATCAAAATACCAAGGTTTACCATCAACCTCCTCCTCGATGAAATGGCAATATGCTGGCTCTGCATGGCTCTTCATTTCAATCATAGGTAATTCTGCGTCTTGGTCAACTTCAAACATCGACGACAAGGTAGCCAACGCATCTGCTAATTGATTATCCTCCCGCGGTATGTGATTAAACGTGATGGAATCGAAATACTCCATCAACCCCCTGATGTAAGCTTGGTAGGGAATTAATTTTGTATCCCTAGTCTCCCATTCTCCTTTCAACTGGTGGATAACCAAAGCTGAATCTCCATATACATCCAGAATTTTCACCTTAGATTCAATTGCCGCTCGAATACCCATAGCACATGCTTCATATTCAGCGATGTTATTCGTGCAATCAAAACACAGTCTTGCTGTCACCGGTAAATACTGATTCTCCGGAGAGATAAGCACTGCCCCTATGTCGTGCCCCATCGCATTCGAGGCGCCATCAAACAATACTGTCCATGCTTTCTTATTTCGGTCTTCCTGGTTCTCTTCAAATAGAGCCATGATATCTTCATCGGGAAATTCAGGTTGCATTAGCTGATAATCACTAATGGGTTGATGGGCCAGGTATTCTGCTAGAGCACTACCCTTAACGGATTTCTGAGTAACATACACAATGTCATATTCGGACAATAGCATCTGCCATCGAGCTATCCTTCCAGTGAGAGCAGGCTTTTCGAAAATATACTTGATTGGGTCCATCTTGGATATCAACCAGGTGGAATGGCTCAACATGTATTGCCTCAAGCGATGAGCAGCCCACGCCAATGCGCAACAAGTTCGCTCTAACGAGGAATATCGTTGTTCACAGTCTGTGAATTTCTTGCTCAGGTAATATATAGCGTGCTCTCTTTTCCCGGCTTCATCATGCTGGCCCAATACACAACCCATTGACTTACCCAATACAGTCAAATACAAAATGAGTGGCCTTCCTGGCTCAGGTGGACGCAACACAGGAGGGTCTTGCAGGTATTGTTTGACTTTTTCAAAAGCGGCCTGACAATCCTCATTCCAAACCACAGCCTGATTCTTTCGTAATAACTTGAACAATGGCTCACAAGTAGCGGTTAATTGGGAGATGAATCTAGCAATGTAGTTCAATCTACCCAGAAAACCTCGAACCTCCTTTTCCGTTCTAGGCGCAGGCATTTCCATTATCGCTCGCACTTTGTCAGGATCAACTTCTATACCCTTTTGGCTGACAATAAAGCCTAGCAATTTCCCGGATTTTACTCCAAACGTGCATTTGGCGGGGTTTAACCTGAGTTTGTACTTTCTCAATCTTTCAAATAACTTTCTCAAATCGAGAATGTGTTCTTCTTTCGATTCGGACTTCGCAATCATGTCATCCACGTAAACCTCAATCTCCTTGTGCATCATATCATGAAAAAGTGCCACCATTGCTCTTTGATATGTTGCCCCAGCGTTCTTGAGCCCAAAAGACATCACTTTATAACAGAAAGTCCCCCACAAAGTGATGAAGGTTGTCTTTTCCATACCCTCAGGCGCCATCTTGATCTGATTATATCCCGAGAAACCATCCATAAATGAAAACAGTGAAAACTTGGTTGTATTATCCACTAAAGTATCGATGTGTGGTAGCGGGAAATTATCTTTTGGGCTTGCACGATTCAAATCACGATAGTCGACACACATTCGAACTTTGCCATCCTTCTTGGGCACCGGCACAACGTATGCTACCCATTGTGGGTATCTCGCCACAGCCAAAAAACCTGCATTGAATTGCTTCTGTACTTCCTCTTTGATCTTCAAGGACATTTCCGGTTTCAATCTTCTTAGCTTTTGCTTCACCGGTGGGTATTCTGACTTGAGTGGGAGCTTGTGCTGCACAATATCTGTGTCTAGACCTGGCATGTCGTTGTAAGACCAAGCAAACACATCTCTAAACTCCTTCAGTAAGGCACGCAACTTTTTTCTCACTTCTGCTTTCATGCTTGTACCGATCTTCACTTCCTTTACCTTATCCTCCTCTCCCAAATTGAGTACTTCAACATCTTCCTGGTGAGGTTTTATCTCTTTAGACTCTTGTTCCACCAATCTCAGCAATTCAGGAGAGGGTTCCGGGTCATCATCACAATCATCTTCCGTATTATTGATAGGGTGCTCAAAATTAGAAATATCGACATGGTTATTTTCAAAACATTCATTGTCATATCTGCATTATTTAAGTTTATGAAAAGGAAATAAATAAATAGGAAAACGATGAAGAATGCAAAATGATGATAAAAACACAAACAAACACGATTTGATTATCACGCTGGGCATAAAACTCAAAAAAGTCAACCTATAAGTCACGAATCCTAAAGCCTTGGGTAAAGCTATAGGATTAGTTAAAATCATTACATCTTGTTCAATTTTAACATCACGGGTAAATCGCGCATCTCCCAATTGTCGAGTTGTGCATCTGAGGAGCAGGCCTGCACGAAACTTGAGCTTTCCGCTCCGTCTTCATTCTCCACGGCTGCTATCTGGCCAGTGTTAACCCATCCAACACTGCGAAAGCTCTCCTTGAGGTTACAGACACAAATCTTTTCCCCCTTGGGCTCCCGTGTTTCCGCCCGAGCCAGACTGCGCTCTCTCCTCTCTTCCATCAGCCTTTTCCTGTCCTCTTTGGTGGGCTTATATCCCAGGCCATATCTATGCTTGTTTTCGACGACCTCCAGAGGGAATGTTCGCCCCTGTCCATATTTGCCCAAACCTTTCCCATGCCTATAACCTTCTTTCATAATGACCTTGGCCATCATGATAGAGGCACGCGACAGATGCGGGTTGACCGGGAAAGGCTCCAAGTAGGTATTTCCCACGATCTCCAGAGATTGGAATGCTGTCTCGAGAGCTTCCTCGGCTGCCTCAATATAGCGTGTGGATGATGGCCCGCTCACTAGGAGATCCTCCTCTCCTGCCACTATCACTAGTTTATCTCCCATGACGTATTTCAGCTTCTGGTGCAGTGTGGAAGGCACTACCCCCGCAGAATGGATCCATGGGCGACCCAACAAACAACTATAGGCCAGGAGGATATCCATGACCTGGAATGTCACTTGAAAGATACACGGACCAACTTGGACCGGCAGTTCCACCTCTCCCATCACTTCCCTTTTACTACCATCAAAAGCTCTCACAATCATAGAGCTCGGCTTCATACGCATTCCATCACTAGGTAGCTTCTCCAATGTTGCTTTCGGCATGACGTTCAGGGAGGAGCCATTATCCACCAAGACACGTGCTATTACATGATCCAGGCATTTCACCGAGACATGCAGAGCTTTGTTATGTCCTCTTCCCTCAATAGGTATCTCCTCATCGGTAAAGGTGAGGTAATTATTAGCAACAATATTGCCAACAATGCCCTCGAACTTGTTCAGAGAAATACCTTGCTCCACATGAGCCTCACTGAGTATCTTCATTAACAGCTTACGGTGAGAAGCAGAATGCATAAGCAATTCCAGCAAAGAGATCCGGGCGGGCATACGATTCAGCTGTTCCACCACTTTATATTCACTCTGTTCTATGAATTTTAGGAATTCACCAACCTCTTCTTCGGATATTTCCTTCTTTTCCTCCTTGTCAGGGGTCTCTTCGGCCTGCACACTCTTCCCTTTCAAGAACTCCTTTGCTTTTGCAGCCATTGTTGTTTCCTTATCATTGGTTCTTTCTCTCACCAACTCTGGTGGTGTAAAGAGTCGTCCACTTCTGGTCATTCCACCAATGCCTGATATGTTTTCGACAGCCAGATCTGCATCATTTCTCTCATCTAACGCAATTGCCCCATATCTCCATGGGACGGTGAGGAAAGGGAGATGGTACTCGAATGACAACAGACGGATTTTCTTCAGTTACCGGTATAGGGGTGGTCCTAGTGAAATGGATTACCAACGGTTCCGGCAGAGTTACATCAGATTCTCCACCAGTTTGTGCAAACACTTCTTCCTCTCTGGCCTTGCGGCATACTTGCATCAGATTTCTGTCAAGTAAATCTTGCAGAAAATTCTCGAATTCTACACATTCCTCAATAGAGTGCTCCTCATCCGGATGGAGTGCGCATGTTATACCCCGATCATAATCGCCCTTCACTAGGCCCACCTTCAACAAAGCTTCTAAGATAAACTTCCTAGAACTTCGGATTTTGCCCACGTCTCTTATCAGGTCAGGCTTTTCGACATCGACAACATTCGTCGAGGAACTCCCATGCCCAGACAACGGATTAGCCTTGACGCTGGGCTTATCTTCTTGAAACTTTAACCAACCCGAGTCAATCAGAGCTTGTACTTTGTATTTGAAAGCTACACATCGCTCAGTTGAGTGGCCCACGCCTCCCCCATGATAATTACACCTGGCCTCTGCATCATAACCCCTGGGGTACGGGGGTTGTACAGGCTTCATCGGGCAAATGGCAACCAGACCCTTTTTCACCAGGTTAGGTAACAACTCTGTGTAAGTCATAGGGATAGGGGTGAAGTTAATAAACTGATTTCTTCTAGGGTTGGTGCTTTGACCCGCATTCAGATTCGGACTCGTGCTTGCCCCAGCTCTCCAAGCTTCAGTTGGGATACGCTGTGATGGATAATACACATGTTGTTGTTGAGGCCTAGTTTGTTGAGCAAACGAGGCGTTAGCAGCATAGGGCGGTGGACTCAAGTATGGTCGGTAGTTGGGAGTGGGGGCTTGACCTCTCCACATAGGCATTACCGACGCTGCATGTACATCCCCTTCTTTCTTCTTCCCCGGATTGAAACTGGGCTTTTTGTGGCTTGTAGCTGTAGGTGGGCCATAAGCTATCTTCCCGTTTTTCAACCCGATTTCTATCCTCTCACCGATTATGAAGGTGTCAGGAAAATTGACAGATACATTCCCAACCATATGCTCATAAAAGGGTGGCTGGAGTGTATTTACGAACATCGCCACCATTTCTTTGTCAAACAAAGGTGGTTCAACTTGCGCAGCCAACTCTCTCCATCGTTGGGCATATTCTTTGAAGGTTCCACTGTCCTTCTATGTCATATTCTGCAGCTGCAGACGATCGGGTGCGACATGCGTGTTGTACACGTATTGTTTGACAAAGGCATCAGCCAGATCCGCCCAGCAGCGAATTCGGGATGGCTCTAGGTAGGTATACCAATTCAACGCTACCCCAGCCAAACTTTCCTGGAAGATGTGGATGAGTAGCTGCTCTTCATGAGCATACGCAACCATCTTTCTGCAGTACATAGTCACATGGCTCTTAGGGCAAGTGTTACCCTTATACTTCTCAAACTCAAGCGCCTTGAACTTAGACGGTATTTTCACACCCGGAACCAAACTCAGCCTTGCGATATCTCCAAACCCATAGCTTTCAACCCCCTCGACAGCCCTCAATCTCGCCTCTAGACTCTCTAGCCTACCCTTAGCTCCAATGAGGCTACTAAACCCTCCAACCACCGTGGCGTGTGGCGCAGCTCCGGCTGAAGAATCCTCCTTAGCAACCACATGCGGTACTGGGGTCACCCGTATTCCTTCAGCCGTGTTTGCCTCATTCATTCCCGTTCCTCCCATAGGAGCCGACACTGAGACAAGTCCCTGAGTGTCGATTGGCAATATATTAACAGTCGTGGGAAATGAGAATGTGGCATGCTCTACCTCTGAGTATTCCCCTGCGGGAGGTGTATAACCTGGGGGCAACCCATACAGTGGGAAAGGAACCGACTGGCTCGCAGCATTGAACATTGGGGGATAAAGGTGAGCATTCCCCTCAACGTGCGCAGATGAAGACTCTCCAGTAGTCTTCATGGATTCAAGAGCTGCCAAGATCTGGCCGACCTGGTCTTTCAACTGGCCAACATCCGCTTTGAGAGATTGTTGTGACTCCTCCCAGCTTTCCATGGCTCTTGAATTGGCTCGAGTCCTATATGGATGTCGTGGAAATTTGGCCGTTGTTTTTTCTCACTTGTGCTGTTTTATTATTTTAACCGATTAGATGTAAATGAAACATGCTAAACTCAAGAAAAGATGATGCATGCTAGTAATAGGGGGGAAATCACAGGATGACAAAGGCATAACTGATGGAAATTAACACAAGCAGATACTAAACAAACATCCCACATCTTTCATTTAAAAGGAAACCAGTTCATTACATTTCCTAAGGGAAACAAAATACAAAGAACTCCAAATACATCATGCCCTAGCCCGAGTGATGAGGGATTTCATCTCGCCTACCAACCATTTACAATGATTAATAAAAAACTCTATCTCCGCTGGCGGGCTACAAAAGTGAGTACTTGCTTCAGCTTCCAACACCATTTGGGGGATGTCTTCAATTGCACCATTTGCCAAAGCAACCAACTGAGAGAAGCTTTCCTTCCAATGCTTTACAGCCGTTTCTTGCTCTACGATGTGCTCTTCCATTCTCTTTACCAAGGCCTGATGCCTTTCTTCAAAATCCATGGACCTTCATCGCTCCTCTCGCTCTTCGATGTAATCCTCCATTTGTTTTAACATGGCTCGATATTCTTCTTCAGCTTCCGCTAGCTTCCAGCGCTCTTGATTCAACTCCGCCTCAAATGATGTACCCATTTCCTTCATCTGATGCCCCACTTCTTGTACCTGAACCTGCGCTTCTCTTAGTCTTTTCATGGCTTCCCGCTTATCTCTTTTGGCTTCTTCGTAGAGTTGTTTCCACTGTCTGCCTTCTTCTAAAGCCACATTCTTCTCACTCACTCTCATGGCTAACTCTTTACTAGCAGCTGCAAGATCCTGCTTCACTCGGAATGTATAATCCCTCTCAGCCCTCTAGCTTTTAACAATGTTTTCATAAGCCCGTGACTTTTCTTCATTATCATTCCTCATGTCCACAAAATCGTTGCGCGCACTCTGTAATTCTTTTTCCAACCTAACGTTTCTCTCCCTCAGCTTTTCCATCTCCATCTTCAACTATTTCACCTCTTCACTTCTTGGACTTGGGATGGTCCTTCACTAGCTGGTTGATCATTGATTGGCTTGAAAGGGAGTTTGACTTCTTTTACTCTCTCTAGAATCCAAGTGTGATAACTGACCCGGCTATCCACCACTCCAATCCTCAAATCCTTTTCTGCACGCGCCACATTTGCTCAGGCACTTCTGACTCTCCTCAACATTTCAGTGCAATGTCCGTCTTCATAGTAGATGAAGAAAGCTATGAGATAGTCTGGTGAAGGTGCTCCCTTCATAGGATGTCCGAATTGTCTTTGAAGCAAAATGGGATTGTAGTTGATACAGTATCTAGCACCTATGAGAGGCACATTAGGAAAATTGCCACAATGTTAGATAGGTGGTTTGATCCCAAGCCAAGGAAGACACCACTTTACTTTCCCTGCATTCAACCCAGCCAAGAATTGGGCCCACTCATTGCCCCCTTTGTCTTTAAGCCCCTGGCGCGACGGATGCTCCGATGGACACCTGACATCAACTGCCCCTTTAAATATGCGTGCGGTCATCCATGCATACAATGCCGGCAAGCAACATAGGATTTTATTCCCTTTTCTCTCATGGCAAAAACTCATGGTTCCATACACATTGGCGAGGACTGCTGTTACGGGGTTCTCTGACCTCGTCTTCCTTGCTACGAAGACATCAATAGCGGTGTAATCCACAAAGTCTTCTATCCTTGGAAACAACACGATGCCATACACGGTGAGGGCTAACACATCCATAAAAGCCTCCCACTCTTCCCTATCGGCCAGATGATGCAAATATTGTTCAAGATATCCCTGCGTCAGTCCACGCACCTGATTCCTCATTACCAACTTGTCTTCTAGTTCTTTGGGATGCAATTTCATTATGGCGGCAATGGTAGGGATGGAGGCGTGATGCTCCAAGTGCTGATACGGCGTGGTACCCTCTAGTGGCAAACCCAAGATGTGCTCAAATTCTTCTATAGTCGGCGCCAACTAGAAGTCTTGAAAGGTAAAACATCTTAGCGGAGAGTCATAATATCGGGCTAGGGCTGTGATAGCAGGCAGTTGTACTTCCATTTCCAATAGGCTCAAAAGATTTCCATACCTCTTCTTGAAAGTTTCCCTCTTAATGGTCTTTAGTCTCTTGCCTAAATTTATCAGTCCTGTAAGATTTCCCCCATGAATCCTTAGGCAAGGTTTCTTCCTTAACATGGCAGAACCGGTCTGTCATGTAGCACCAGATCTTGTATCAACTTCCATCTTGTATATGATCAAGCAAATACCTGTGATTTCCCCTAAAACCAGCATGTTACCAAATGATGTATGAACAAGATGCATGACGATATGACGAAGTAAAATAACAAGACCAACACAAATGCATGTATAGTATGAAGATGCAATGACATTATTTTTTTTTCCAAAAAATAAACAACGTGGGGGTTATAGGAATACACATGTCTCCCTTTGTGCCCTAATATAGGTTCAATGTTTCAGATTGGAGGTCGAGTATATGCATTCTTGCCAGGGTGGTTTCCTGAACCTGAAGGTCAATGGTCACTAGAGCTATGGCTCCCAACATAGTACCTCCACAATAGTCGAGTAATCAACTAGGTGTGAAGACACAAGTGATGGGAACAAACTCTAGCTGGGGTTCTCACGATAGCCAAACAGGAAGTATATCCCAAGTGGCACCGCTACACAACCACTCTATTTCTAAACTACACTCAGACCCGGGTATAGGGCCCCACTCAATAGATGCGTAAAGTGTGTGTGTGAAGGGAGAATGCAAATGTACATCCCAAACCCCCACCTGCAAAACAACCAGAAAATTTCCCAAGCAGATATAGCATGTTTTCTGTCCTAGAGTTCAATATCCAACAAGCAAAGTTATTCACACGCGATTACTCAAATATCAAACATAGATAAAGAAAAGGGGAAGAAAAACATAAAGAAAAACCACATTGAATTCGCGCATATAATTAAATGGCTTGACTCTCTGAAGGTCCCCAGTGGAGTCGCCATCTGTCGCAACCGGGAAAATCGCGACGGGACGACGACGATCCAAAAAAGCCAAAACGATCTTGAAAAAGAGATTTTGGAGTCGCCACCATAGTTTATTCTGGAAAACTACGGAAAAATCATAAAAAAAGGATAAGGCGGTCTACGAAAAACCAGACTCTGGTTTCGGGAGTCGGTTACGTGTAGGGAAGGTAACAACACCCTACACGCCTGCCCGAAAGCAGTACCTTTAATTAAATACACGAATGAAGTGTGGTTTTCAAAAATATTTAACTTCCCTTAAAAAGAAAAATAAAATAAAACTATAAAGAAAACAAAATATTTTTTGTGTTTTTTTTTGTGCCCGACAAGGATTGACGTTGCTCCTACGTATTCTCAGTCAGACTGAGAAATCAGGGTTACGTAGTTCTAGCCTTACGTTTGGATGATTGTTTGAACACATGATGTTTTATATTTTTTTTGTTAAAAAATTTTTGAAGGAAAAAAGAAGAAAAAAAGTTTTCAACACAAGGCTGATGCGAAAGGTCGCACGTGTGCTTAAACCTTTAAAAATAATAATAATTTTAATTTTTAAAAGAAGAAAAAGGTTTTCAACACAAGGCTGACGCGAATGGTCGCACGTGTGCTTAAACCTTTAAAAATAATAATTTTAATTTTTAAAAGAAAAAAGGTTTTCAACACAAGGCTGAGGCGAATGGTCGCACGTGTGTTTAAACCTTTAATAATAATTTAAATTTTTTTTAAAAGAAAAAGGTTTTCAACACAAGGCTGACGCAAATGGTCGCACGTGTGCTTAAACCTTTAAAAATAATAATAATTTTAATTTTTAAAAGAACAAAAAGGTTTTCAACACAAGGCTGACGCGAATGGTCGCACGTGTGCTTAAACCTTTAAAAATAATAATAATTTTAATTTTTAAAAGAAGAAAAAGGTTTTCAACACAAGACTGACGCAAATGGTCGCACGTGTGCTTAAACAAAATTTTTTATTTTTAAATGTGTATTTTTTATTATTAGAAAAAAAAAATGGACTTGGGCCATCGTTGGCCCAAGCTTTCCCCATGCAGGAAATCAGAAACCCCTTTAGGGGTTTCCACACTCTCCCCTCACTTTGACACTCTCCCAAACCAGAGGCCCAGGACCTCTCCTCCCATTCTCCGAACATGCCCCTAAGAGCCAACACCTCCAATGCACGCCGCCGCCCTAGTCAGACCAGACCAGCCACCGTAACGGCCCTCTCAGTCCGTCCCAAACGTCATCGGCGACCCTACCCCGTATCGGACCCGCCGCCAGCCATTCGTCACCTCTCTCTCCACCAACGCAGGGCTGGGGGTTTACCTCCAACCGGACATTGTCTGCCACCGAACGGCCACCGTGACGCCACCTTCAGCCGGCCTTAGCATTGCCAGCGACACCGTGCCCCACTGGAAACACTGTCGGCGACGTCGCCTCCTCTGTTCGACCTAGGGTTGGGTTTTCTTCTCCAATGCGTCGGTGCCCTAGTCAGACCAGACCAGCCACAGTAACGGCCCTCTCAGTCCGTCCCAAACGTCACCGGCGACCCTACCCCCTATCGGACCCGCCGCCAGCCATTCGTCACCTCTCTCTCCACCAACGCAGGGCTGGGGGATTACCTCCAACCGGACACTGCCTGCCGCCGAACGGCCACCGTGACGCCACCTTCAGCCGGCCTTAGCATCGCCAGCGACACCGTGCCCCACTGGAAACACTGTCGGCGACGTCGCCTCCTCTGTTCAACCTAGGGTTGGGTTTTCTTCTCCAATGCGCCGACGCTTCCTTCGAGATCCATGAGCCACTTCCGCTTCAAACCGGCCACCGCAACAGTAGTTCGCGGTAGTTCGAACTTTTAGACGCTCCCTTCTATGCATGACAAAGGGGGTCTGCTACTTCTGTTTTCTTCTATTTCTGGTTGGGTTTGAATGGGTTAATGTTAAACAAAGGCGCAAGCGAAAGAGGGTAAGGTTTCTATCATCTGATCTGCTTTATGATTGTTGCAGATGATAGAGGTAAAAGAAAACGAAAGTTGGGTTCCTCTCGGAGTTCTGCTGTTGTTTGGATTCCATTTTAATGGTGATTGAAACTGAAATTTGAATACGAACTCGAATGGTTCCGCCGAGATCGCCGGGAATAAGGGAGGATTTTGGTTTTGGGAATATTGGTTGATGTGGTGCCGGATGAGGGCATTTGCTATACCTTGTTTAGGTTATGTTTTTTTTTGTTATATTTTCCAGTAAGCATATAGTTTAACAGTAAAGAGGATAGCAATGATGATGTTCGGGGGTCATAGAAAATGAAGAGTGGGGCGTTCATACACAAGGCCATAACCATAAGCAAGCATAATTCAAGCAAGTATAGTTCATAGTTCAGTCATTCACCATATATCATGCATTACAAGTGACCATATTGAGCAAATGAGGGAGATACTTACCTCTCGGTGTTCTGCTGTTGTTTGGTCTTTCCAGCTGCAGAAATTGTAGCAACGAAGGTGATACAAGCTAGTGAACTTTCAGAAGACCTCACCCCAGCCTCCGATGGGAACTAAGTTTTTTTTTCTCTTTTCCGATAGCCTCCCCCTCTTTTTTTTCAATGTCTCTACCTCTTCCTTCGTTTTCAATCCCCTTTTTTTGTTTTTTTCTTCTGCGTTCTTTGTTTCCTTGCAGAAAACCTCGTAACAAAATCGTACATTCCAAAACGTCTCTGCCCTCCCCAAAATGCTTTGTCCTTGCCTGCAGAAAAGTGATCCTGTCCCCTTCTTCCGAACAATTCCCCTCTTTTTTTTTTAATTCTTAGTTTTCTTTCATTTTTTTTTTCACAAAAGACAAAATTTCACACATTGTTTTTAATTTTAAAACCTCCTAATTAATGATAATTTTTTTTAATAGCTATATTATATTACACAAAACGAAAAATTAAAAATTTAAATTAAAAAGAGGAAAGGTAGAGTAAGATTTATATATAAAAAAGAGAAAAAGGAAATAAGATAAAATTAATAAAGACCATAAGAGGGTAAAAATAAAAAAAATAAAAAAAATAAAAAAAAATAAAAAATAAAAAAATAAATGATAAAAAGAAAGCGGAAAGAAGTGATAAAGGTAACAACAAAAATACGATATAGTAAAAAAAATCCGGACGAAATTTGGTATTGACACAATGTTTATCATGGTGTTCACAAAATCATATAATATCCAACATATGTTATTCTCATGAATGATCAATTAGCTAAGCACAGATATAATCATAGACTCATGGAATCATTCCTCACCAAGCAAGGTGTTTCACTCAATCACTCAAGTGTTTCAAAAGGTTACTCCTTCCCTCTATGATGCACATGTCACATAGAAAAAAATTGCCTTTCATCTAGCACAATTAATCATCATCACACACACATGCTATCACAAGGACTTTTTCAAGGCTTATAATGTGGTTGGGCTGACAAAAAGAATTGGTTTTTCTAGATCACAAAATCCTTGAGTTTAAGAGACTCATTCAAACATTCATGGTTCAAACACAAACTCTTTTTTTTTACCAATCTCACTCATTCCCAACTTTCCCTTTTCTTTGTATTGAGCTTTTTCTTTTCATTCTATCTTTTCTTTCTTTTCTATCTTTTTCATCTTTTCATGTTTTTCTCAACACATTAGCTCAATAACAACCCCAAACTTGAATCTTTATCAATACCACACAATAATTTCTCAACTTAACTCAAGGTAAAGATTTTCAAAAGGGATTTCACATACTGTTTAAGGTTTAGGTTCAAAAAGGGTAGAACACACAGTAGTCTATCTCATGGGACAAAAATTTTATGCATTGGCTAAGAAAGGGCTTGTTCAAAAACAGCCTTGATCATATGACACATACATGCAATTCAATCAATCATAGAAACCCGGGCAATATTACTTATGCTTTCAAGTAGATAGCAAACATTCAATCAACAACCCTAGAGTTCAAAAGCTCACTTATAAGATCAATAATTATTCCAAACATCCCAGATAAATACCCTGCTTAGCATCATAATCACAATCATAATATCATTATGCATCTATTCACACAACTTGTGAACCACCACCTCTACATCAGCATACAATGCAATCTCAACATTAATCAAATTTCAAGCATCACTAAGAAACATTCATCATGCAACAAGATCAATCAAACCATCATAACAGATAAAGTATCAGATCAAGTACATTAAAACTTACATTACTCAACAGAAGCAAATATGGTTCAAATTACAAAAACTAAAAGATAAGTTTAGAAAATTGGGTTGCCTCTCAACAAGCGCTTCTTTAACGTCACTAGCTTGACCCAATAAGCTCACGGATCCACCAACTTCATTACTGTGGAAAGACGTTCCATTTCTCCTCCCAAGTAGTGCTTGAGTCTTTGTCCATTCACCACCCAACTTCTCTGAGGATCACTAGCAACCGGATCCATCAACTCGATTGCTGCATGAGGATGCACATTTTTCACTAAGAAAGGCCCTGACCATTTTGACTTCAACATTCCAGGAAATAGCTTTAATCTTGAATTGAACAATAACACCTGCTGCCTTGGATTGAAGACCCTCTTTATCAGCTTCCTGTCATGATAGAATTTTACCCTTTTTTTAATAACTCCTAGAGGAGTCATAAGCATGCAACATCATCTCTTCAAGCTCTAATATCTTCCTCCTGCGTTTATTCTGAGTTTCATGAGGATCAAAATTCAAAAATTTCAGAGCCCATAGAGCTCTATGCTCCACCTTTACTGGGAAATGACATGCTTTCCCATACACCAACTGAAAAGGGGATAAAGCCATAGATGTCTTCATAGCCATCCTGTAAGCCCCAAAAGCGTCATCCAACTTCTTTGACCAATCCTTCCTTGATGAGGCAACTATTTTCTCCAAGATCCTCTTCATCTCCCATTATTTTCATACTTCAAATTCACATCAAAACACACCCTTTATGACTTAGAATTAGCATGAAATCATGCAAAATGCTTAAGTTAGAGAGAAAGAGAGTCAAAGTGGGTTTTTTGGGTTTTATGCTTAGTTTCCCTTTTTTTGACAGGATTTATCAGGAGTTTGATGAATGAATTGAAGGAAGCGAAGTGTTGGATGCAGAAGAAGGTGGAAGAATGAAGCAAAGTTGAACCGCAGCCACCGTTGGGCGGTGATAGCACCGCTGGGCAGTGAGACCTTTTATGATTACAGTGCCATGCGCTTAAAGAGCACTGCCAAGGGGTGAAGATGGAATAGCAGCCACCGTCGGGCGGTGACTTTTCATTGGTTCTCTGAAGGACGCTCAAGCGGTAGCGCTGATGGGTGGACTAGGTGTCGTGCCTACCGCCGGGCGGTGTTACCCACCGTCGAGGGTATACTTATGGGCCTGGGCTTATTTTCAGTTATTTTTCTGTGCTTTAAATAGAAGTGCATGAACCAGAGCATGTATCTTTTGGCAAAAAGGACGCAGAAACACGGTTTTCACACCTTGGAGGCGGATCTTGGATGCGAGAGCTCCAATATTACAAATCTAGGGTTATCTTTTATATTCCTTCCATTCAATTCATCTAGTTTCACCATGATTATCGTGAACTAAGCCCTTTGTTGTTGGGGAACGATGTAGTTCTTTGAAACTCTCTTATATCGAATTTCTTATTTTATTCATATACTTGTGTTTATCAATAGTTTGAGTTTTTCTTCCGTTCTTGCTAATGCTTTCTTTAAGACGTTATTCAACACATCATCTTTGATTCTTTCTATATGGAGACGTATAGTTAGGTCTAGACATGAAGAATTTCTCTTGATGATGAATATTACCAAGAGATAGGAATAGGAAAGTCAATTGCCTTAAGCTTCTGTTCCCATCAATGCATGAATAATTGCTAGGGAGACTAGAGATAGTAAACTAGTAATTTTGATTAGGCTCTTTTCACTGAGAGATCGGGTTTAGAGTAAAATAGAAAGTGGCATAAACATTGATAACAAAGTTGAATTTAATAAGAATAGTAGATATTTGAGAGTGGATTAGGATGAAACTGTAAACCCCAACAACACCATTCATTCATATCTTTTACTGCCAACTGATCAAATCTTTGCATACATGTTTATTTCTTGTTTTGCATTTAAAACTCATCTTATTGTTTGCATACACTTTTTGATGAATCTCGGTTTGAAATATCAACATAAATATCTAGAGCATTCCTTTTTTGTTAATGCACAAAGGGGAAGAGAATTTATGAAAGCTTCATGAAAGGGGGAGAATGTTTATTCTATCTCATACTTGCTTGATATTTTGCTGTTTGACTGTGTTTCATACAGAGTTACTTGAACTGTGATATATCTGTTGTTACTCTATTTTGTATTTGATTGTGCAAACATGGTTGGTTACTAATCATGGTTGTGCATCATAAAAAAAGGGGGACATTATTGAGATTGTTGACAACACAATTTCTATATCAATCTAGTTTTTGATGATGACAACACATTGCTTAATAACATGCATATGTTGTTTGCTGTTATTACATGTTCTTATGCAAATTGATTGTTATATCTGTGAACATGCTTATGTACTGTGTTACATGTTCCTATGTTGATTGATTGATATATATGTGGAACGTATATATATGCTTTATGTGATATGTGCAATGCATCATTACATATGTTTTTCTGCACATGTTTTAAAGCTGAAAAGCATAAGCACTTTCATGAACTTATAACTGTGTAATAAAGTTCTAGTGCAGTCGACTACATTATTAATGGATTTGACTATGCTAAAATCTTTGTACAGATTTTGAGAATCAGTGCTCTGTGAATTTTTTAGAAGAAAAGAATTTCAAAATGTTTTACATGATTGAAGTCGACTATGTGCGCCACACATTCGACTGTATTAGTTATCTGATTTGAAATTTTGTTATGCTCTTGCACTCTAACGACTATATTTTTAAAAGTTAGTTGAGCATTAATGTCTTGGTCAACTGTATTAAATGTGTATTGTTTTTGGTTGACTGTATGCTACCAGGTTGATTGTTTGTTATAACTGTCATAATCCAGTCGATTGAATTAGTAGCATAATCAACTAAGAGTGTGTCTGATTAACAGAAATCTATAAATAGACTGATCATTAATCAGTTAAGAGACTTTTGATGAACTGACAATTTTATTTCTGTTTCAGATTGAATTCTCTGTTGTAAGAGCTCCAAGAATTCTCCAAGAAGACGGTGGTGATCTTTCTTGAAAGAGATTCAAAGGGAGGTTCTTCTGCGCACACAAAGATTGATCAGTATCTGCACAAGAAGGTGTTTCTAAGTTGATCATGTCCAAGCTTGGCATCCTTGAAGACTTCTGCATTGTTTTCTGGCTTGGCATCCGTAAAGACTACTGCTATTTGGACCTGTTGGTTACAAGGGATTGTTCACTTTGAGGATTGTTCAAAGTGGTGTTGCAGATTGCAGAAGAGGGGATTCTTGCTGCAAGTCTGGTTGTATTGTTTTGCAGCTATATTTTGGTTTTGGGTTAGACAGGAGATTTATATTTTTGACGTGGAGGTCTTCTATAAATTCCTTGTTGTAAAAACCGCAACCATTATAGTGCATTTGCTTCCTAGGTTGGAAGGACACTGGATGTAGGCATTGTTGGCCGAACCATTATAAAAATCAATGTTTGATTTTCTCTATCCCTACACTTTTACTTTGCAGTCGACTTTACTTTCCACGCATTCAACTACGGTTTTCCGCTGCATATGATTTTTCATTACTTGCATTTCAAGAAAGTGTAAAAGGTTTATACTTTGATTGCAAGACTGCAAAAATATTTTGCTTTTGACAAAACACCAATTCACCCCCCTCTTGGTGTAAAAACGAAGCCAACCTATTTTCCAACAAAATCAACAACTTCTTCTCGAAGGATTAAGTGAAAGGATGGGGAAGAAAGTCAGAAGACCATCTAGAGAATTATTCCCCTCTCCTGAAGGACTTTTGCAACCCTCACAAGTAGCTTCACAGCAAAGCACAAAAGACATGGTTGGGGAGGAACCTCCTAGACGTACCCTAGCTGACGCATCAAATGTGGTTGGTCCTCAACATTTTAACATCATAGCAATGCCGAGGAACAATGCACTGAACATGGTGATGAATCCTGCGTTGATACACTTGGTGCAAAGCAACCAATTTAATGGACTGTCGCATGAAAGTCCATATGATCATCTCACCACATTCAATGAGATATGCAACACGGTAAAGATCAACAGAGTTTTGGATGATATCATCAAGCTTAGCTTGTTTCCTTTCTCATTGGGAGGGAATGTTAAACTATTGTTGAATTCTTTTCCAAAAGGGAGCTTTACTACCTAGGAGGCTGTGGTGGCTAAATTTTTGAATAAATATTTTCCACGGGCTAAAATCAACAAAGGAAAGATGTAGATTTCTTCTTTTAGGCAGGGCATGCAGAAAACCCTAGGTCAAACGTGGGACATATTTAAAAGCTTGCTGAGGAAGACACCTGTGCACGATTTTGATGAGACAGTTGTGGTTCTCATGTTTCTTGGAGGTCTTGGTACACAAAGCTTATGTTAGATGCCTCATTTGGAGATAATATCAAGAGAAAGACTGCTGATGAGGCCTATGAGTTGATTGAAAGCATGGCGGCTAATGAGAATGAAACTCATAGTGATAAGGGCGTGCCAATTCAAAAAAAGGGAGTTCTCCAGTTGATGAATGAAGATGCCTTTCTTGCACAGAACAAGCTGTTAACTCACAATTGGAGAATGTGGCAAAGACTATTGCTCAACTACCTATTGAGTTGAGGAATGTTTCTCAGGTACAACAACAGTTTTGTGATCGTTGTGGTGGTGACCATATCAATGGTCAATGTGCTTTTCCAAAGGAGGCCCAAGAAGAAGAAGCAAATTACATGGGCAACCAGTTTCAATATAGACAGGGTAATTTTAATCAAGGTAATTACAATCAAGGCTGAAAGAATCACCCTAGCATTGGGAAAAGTTAGGACAATCAAACTGGACAAACTGGAGGCCAATTTAACAAACCCCAACAACCACCACTTTAGCAATAGGTGGCTAATTTGGCAGATCATGTTAAAAGTCTTGATGAGAAATTTGATAAATTTCTGAAGGTGTATGATTCAAACTGCAAAGGATATGATGATGCCTTCAGGAATGTAGAAACGCAAATTGGTCAGTCATCTAAAAGGGTGGAGGTCATAGAGAAATATCAATTTGGGGCTAATACTGAAGTTAACCCTAGAGAATATTGTAAAGTTGTTATGAGCATGGTTGAGGAAAGAGTGGAAAAAGAAATTGTTGAGTTAGAAAATAGAGAGGAAAAAGAAGAAATATGTGAGGGAGAGAATATAGAAGAAAAAGAGAAGAGGGAAGAGAAAAAAATAGAAAAGGATAAGATAGAAAAAGAAAGAGATAAGAGATATCTTCCTTGCTTTATAAAAGAAGAGAGAAAAGAGAGTAAGTGTGAGCACTTTAGAGAGATTTTCAACCAAATGGATATTACTATGTCATCTGCTGAAGCATTGGAACAAATTCCTGACTGTGCTAGGAGTACAAGGCAATATATTGGAGATAAGATAGATAAAGTCATGGAGGAATTTTGCAGTAGCCCTTTGAAAAGAAAGAGAAAGTATCCTCCAAGAATAAAGGATCCATGAGGCTTCACCATTCCTTGCATCATTGGGAGTGTGAAGATAGGGAAAGCTTTACCTGATTCAAGGTCAAGTATTAATTTGGTGCCTCTATCTATGTTGAAGAAGATTGGTGGTCTGATATTGAAGCCAACGAATATTTCTGTGGTTGTGACGGATGGATCATCAAAGAAACGTTATGGTATGGTGGAGGACATGGTTGTTCATGTTGAAAGTCTGGAATTCTTGGTTGATTTTGTGGTGATGGATATGAAGGAGGATGATAGGATCCCGTTGATTTTTGGAAGGCTGTTCATGAAGACAGCTAAAGTAATCATAAGTGGCCATGATGGAGTGATTATGCTTAAAGACGAAGAAGAAAAGGTGGTCTATAATCTCTCCGAAGAGAAGCAGATGCGGCTAAAAAAGAGGGCTAAATCTAGAACTTCAAAGAAGAATGCAGCAGTTGAGTGGCTTGAATCTACTAGAGTGGTCAACAAATGTAATAATTGTGTTTTCATGCAGGTAAAGGAAGAAAAGAAAGTTGACAAAGGAGGACAAGTTCATTTTGACTTGAAGGATGCACCATTCGAGCCTGGTACACCTGTGAGATACAAGAAGAAGCTTTGGGTGGTTGATAACGGTATAAAAACCGTTATTTTCATCCTTAAATTGATATCAAAATACACCCTCTATGGCTTAGAATGAGCTTAGAATCAAGTAAAACACTTAAGTTGAGTCATTTGAGAGTTAAAAGTTGTTTTTAGAGATATTATGCTTGTTTTGCATTGTTTTGCAGGGTTTTGATGAGAAATAAGAATGGAATTGAAGAAGCAAGGTCTTAGACTCAAGGAAGAAGAAGAAAAATGAAGAAAAGAAGAGTTTATGCACCGCTCAGTGTCAAAATGCACCGCTGAGCGCCAATATTCGAGGGAAAGCTGTTGTCTAGCGCCCAGGCGGTGACGCTGAGCGTCTAGAGCGATTAGAGGCAAACCGCTCAGCGGTGAAATTAACCGCTGAGCGGTGGTGCGGCTAGAGGGAAACCGCTGAGCGGTAAAGTTGGACGCTGAGCGGTTGTCTGCTGGGCTTGGGCTTAAATTATGTTACTTTTATGCCCTATACATAGCCACAGTGCGATTCAAATATTATTCTTGTGGCAGAAGACGACGTCCAGAGCTATTTTACACTCCTTGAAGAAGATTTCTTGGATGCTTAGGCTTCATTTTATCATATCTAGGGTTTTCTTTTCCATTCTTTCATTGTATTTCATCTAGTTTCGCCATGTTAATGGTGAACTAAACCCTTTGAAACTCTCTTATATTGAAATTCTTGTTTTATTCATATGCTTGCATATGCTGTTATTATCAATTGTGGGTTATTTATCTATGCTCTATGTTATTATCATTTAACTCATTTGATAAATAGATGTTTGCCTTTGTCGATACGGGGACGTACGGGGAAGTCATGAAATGATAAGGAATTCCTTGATCAACAAATACCACCTAGGCATAGGGGGGTAGGACGATCAATTGTATTTTGCTTCTGTGGTACTTGCACTGCTAGTTACTAGGGGAGACTATGGATAGTAAGCCAGTAATTAGTAGTAGGCTCTTCTCGCCGAGGGATCGGGTTTAGGGTAGAGTAAGAAAGTTTGCATAACAATTAGATAATAAAGCGAATTTAATAAGAAGAGTAGATATAAGAGAGTGGATAAGATGAAATTGTAAACCCCAACAACTTCATTCATCCATACCTTTTTCTTGCCAATTGAATCAACTCCATTTGCATGTTTACTTTTTGTTTTTGCATTAAACCACAAATCAATTTTCTTTCAAGTCTTATATGCTTAATTTACACAGAAGATCAGGCCTTTGAGTCCTTTGGGAGAACGATATTGGGTTTTACAAATTATATTACTTGATAACGATCTGGTACACTTGCCAGGGGTTTAACAAGTTTTTTGCGCCGTTGTCGGGGACTCGTGGTTAAACCTTTCGAGTAGTGTAAATCGATTGAATTTGACTTGGTGTAATTATTGTAATTAGTGTATATATTTGTTTTTGTTTTATTTTCCTTATTTGTAAAAGTGCTTTTAGGGTTTTTGTTTCTTGTTCATGGAGGAAGCAATACAAAGTAGAAGTAAGAAAAGCCAACAACCTCTTCTTGAAGGTATATCGGATAGGAGAGAAAGAAGAGTTAGACGTCCATCACGTGAACTCTTTCCCTCTCCTGAAAGAATCTTACATTCTTCACCAGAGGCATTTACACAGAACTTAGAGGGGATGGAAAATCAACCTCCTCCAAGACGCACACTTGCAGATCAGTCCAATGTTGTGGGCCCTTTCCACTTCAATAGCATAGCCATGCCTATAGATCGCACAGTTAATATGGTGATGAACCCAGCACTAATCCATCTGGTACAAAGCAATCAATTTCACGGATTGTCAAATGAGAACCCATATGATCATTTGACGAAATTTAGTGAAATTTGCAACACTGTGAATATGACTGGAGTATCAGACGAAAGAGTAAAGCTTAGCTTTTTTCCATTCTCATTGGGAGGCAATGCTAAGACGTGGCTTAATTCCTTTCCTGAAGGAACATTCACTACATGGGAGACTGTGGCAACCAAATTTGTCAGCAAATATTTTCCACAGTCTAAAATCACTCAAGGAAGGCTGGAGATTTGATCGTTCAAACAAGGCATGGAGGAAACTCTTGGTCAAGCATGGGATAAATTTAAAGGCTTATTGAGAAAGACACCAGTTCACGGGTTTAACAAGACAACCCTAGTTCTTGCTTACCTAGGTGGTCTAAACACGCAGTCTAAAATGATGGTGGACGCCTCAGCTGGAGGTGATATCAAGAAAAAGGGAGGAGTTTTGCATTTACCAGCCGATGATGCCATACTAGCCGAGAATCAGCTTCTGACTCAAAAGCTAGATAATTTGACGAAGGTTCTCTCGCAACTTCCAAAGGAGATTAGGAATGTCTCCCAAACACAACAACTTTGTGATTTCTGTGGTGGTGACCACATTAATGGTCAATGTGCTATGCCAGAGGAAATGCAACAGGAAGCTAATTACATGGGTAATCAATTCCAGTATAGGCAAGGTAATTTTACCAAGGTAATTCTAGCCAAGGTTGGAAGAACCACTACAGTATTGGACAAAATCAGAATAACCCAACTTGGCAAACAGGAAGATTCCGACAGCAACAACCATCACCTTTATGGCAGCAAGTAAGCAGTTTGACAGAGATCTTTAGAAGTTTGAATGATAGATTTGATAAATTCTTGAAAGTCTATGAGTCTCAACAAGCTAGTGACCAAGCCAGCTTCAAATCGTTGGAGATACAGATTGGTCAGCTGTCCAAAAGGGTAGAAACCACTGAAAAGAATCAGTTTAGGGCTAACACTGATGTTAATCCTAAGGGTGAGTGCAAAGCTATTCTGACGAGAAGTAAAAGGAAGTCAAAGGTGGAGAGAATTGATATTGAAAGCAATGAGGAAGAAGATGAGGAAATAATTAATAATGAAGAATCTGATGAGCAGGGAAGCAGTGAAGAAGAAGAGGAGGAGAAAGAAGAAGAGGAGAAGAAAGAAGTAAAGAAAGAAAGTCACCGGAACCATTCAGGGAGATCTTTAATCAGGTGACTGTTGTTCCTTTCGTACTTCCACCAATTCCTGATTACTCTAAGAGGATTAAGTATTATCTTGGAGAGGTAATTGATCTTGATGATGAAGAAGATCAGGAATTTTGTGTTAAGCCTAGAAAGA
The DNA here is from genome assembly GCA_027742785.1 of Vigna reflexopilosa. Taxonomy (NCBI): domain Eukaryota; kingdom Viridiplantae; phylum Streptophyta; class Magnoliopsida; order Fabales; family Fabaceae; genus Vigna; species Vigna reflexopilosa. Next base: position 19,453,796 of record CM050918.1, read on the forward strand.
AGAATCATCCGAAAAAGAAAAAGGATCTAGGGAGTTTAACTCTTCCATGTGTTATCAATGATGTGGATATATGAAGAGCCGTGATTGATTCAGGATCGAGTATTAATTTGATGCCTTTTAGTTATTTTAAGAAGATTGGAGGGCTAGTACTAAAACCTGCTCAAACTACCCTGACAGTTGCGGATGGTTCTATTAAGAAGCCAGTTGGTAAGGTGGAAGATGCAATAGTTCGAATTGAGCAGCTGGAGTTCTTTATTGACTTTGAAGTTATTGATATGGCGAATGAAGGAAGAATTCCATTGATATTGGGAAGACCTTTTATGAGGACTTCTAATATGTTGATGTGTTTCAATGACAAGAAGATGATATTGAGAGATCAAGAACTGGTGTTGATTTATGATGGCGCTAAAGAAAGAATAATCAAAATAAGAAAGAGAGCCAGATATAAAATGTTAAGAAGAGAAGCTACATCTGAGGAGCATGCAATAGGTACGGATACTGATAGCTGTCATGTTTTGCAGGTACCTGTAATTGAAGAAGGAAAAAATTTCCATCCTGAACCTAAAGAAGACCCATTCCGACCAGGTATAAAGGTGAGATATAAAAAGAAGAAGTGGGTGATAAAAGAGCTGAAGGAGAAAGTAGTGGTGGAGATCGAAGCACCATACTCCAGACGCACAAAGCAGGTGGATGGAAGAAAGCTAAAGATTTGGTGTACTAAAGACACCAACACGAAGGACAACACATGATTTTGCTGGAGGAATATATTTTGTTGTAAAACATTTTTTTTTAGTATTTTGGACATGTAATTATTTAGATATTTAAACAATTGTTGGGTAGCATCTACTAAGGGATGCTAATTTTTATGTATGCACTGAAGGGTACAGGAAGGTACACCTAGTGATGGGTGTTGGTAAGAATTGCACTTACTGATGAGTGCTAAACAGGTTTGGGTCAGGCTCGTGACGTTAAACAAGCGCTACCTGGGAGGTAAGCCAGTTGATTATTTGTTTGCTTTTTAAACTCTGTCTTAAGAGAATTATATATGTTTGCATGTGCATCTAAGAGGGGAAAGGCATGAAATTGAAAAATTGAAGGTTAAAATCAGGTGCAAAAGGGTGGAATCACGCAAAAGTAAGCAAAGAAGAGAGGGATAAGACTACTGCTCACCATTGAGCGGTGCATTTTACCGCTGAGCGGTGGCGGCACAGACTCCGCTTGGGCCTTTAAAAGCTCAGCTTTTTTGGGGTTCTGCACTTTCGAAAACTCTCTTTGAAGCTCACCCAAGCGTTCTCTGTGAACCCTAGCACCCAATTTACACTTTCAAAGGTTTTCCAAAGGGATTTCCCTACTTTTTCTCATCACCCACTCCCAAAAATCTTACTTTTCTATCATTTTCTTGTCAAAGTTTGGGGTTTTTGTTGAGGGATCGTGCATTCAAGAGGCATTCAGCATCAATTAGGAGGAAGTTAGCAAGCATCTAGTTTCTCCACTCAAGTAAGTTGTGCAATTTCATTCTTAAGGTTTCTAAATTTGAAATTTGATGAAGAACATGCTTAGGAACATGATAAATTAGGGATTTTGATTTCTATGCATGATTTGATGAAATAGGAACTATTTGAACCGATTGAACTGCATGAATTTGGTCTGGATTGATGAAATTAGTGTTAGAGTGGAGAATAGGGTGATCTAAAAAAGGTTTTTGAGAAACCCTAGTCGTCACTGCTCAGCGGTGGCGCAGCTTGAGGCAAACCGCTGAGCGGTCTCCTTTGACGTTGAGCGGTCTGCTGCAGATTTTGTTGGATGCTTGATTTTTGATGCAGGGACGCTGAGGGGCCCTGTTTTTTCCTCAGTGTTGGACCTTGATTGGTTTGAAATTTGATTAATGATGTACTAACCTCTAATGTTGACTTCCTGTGTTCTTTTGAACTTTATTATATGCAGGAATGTCATCATCATCATGAAGGGTGAAAACTCTTGGTAATAAAAGGAAGGAACCTGAGAGGCCAAGAAGATTTTATTCTCCTAGGTTCCTCTCTAGGAAACATGAGGAACATTATGTTACTGTGCAAGAGAGAAGATTGTTGATGGAGAGGAAGGCCACTTTTATCCCAGAGTTGGCTCTTGAATTTGGAGCAGAAATCATGAGGAGAGATTGGGAGAGGCTGGCCACATATCCTGCACTGGCCAACATTGAATTGGTAAAGGAATTTTATACAAATGCCTTGCCTAGAGGAAGAGTTGATGCTGGGAGATATATGAGCTATGTTAGGGGACAGATCATCAGGTATGACCCTGACACTATTAACAACTTTTTGCGCACTGAATGGCTAGGTGAACAATGCCAGTATAAAACACTTGTTGGGGGGTTCAAAGATATAGTAGATACTGAGAGGGTTATGTGCCTTCCTGGAAGGCATTTCCAGAATAACCCTAATGGATTGCTCGTTAACATAAGAAGGGCAGATTTGACGCCTTTGGCAAAATACTGGATGGCATTCAGTCATGTCAATATTCAGCCGTGCTCACATGTTTCCGACATCACTATGCATCGGATCATCTTCATTTACTGCATGTTGGGGCAGTTAGATGTGAATGTCAAGAGGGTCATTGCCGACGAGATTCAGAGCAGCGCTACTATTGTGAGTAGCAGGACACCGCTGGGACATCCGTCCCTGATCACCTTTTTGTGTCAGCAGGCTGGGGTGGATAACGCAGTTCCACCATATGAAAGGCCTAGAAAGGCCATAGATGCTGCCTATTGGGGAAGAGGAGGCAGCCGGAGCACCTAGGAGACGTCCTAGGAGAGCAGTAGCACAACAGGAGCATGTACCTGCAGATGCACCGGCACAACACGCCAAGCCATTCCAGATGAGGTACATGTATATGTCCATGATAGAGGCTAGGATGGAGGCTCTTCGCAAAGGGTAGATAGCTATTGCCGAGATGGTAATAGGGTTGTATCAGCAGCCACCAGTGCACATGTGGACCATGGACGAGTTCCATGAAGCTATGGCTTGGCCTCAGGAGCAGGCACAGGGCAGCGGGTCTGGAGCAGCTGAAGCACCAGGCATGGATGATGACGATGAAGAGAACTTTGAAGATGTTGATGATGGAGACCAGGAGGACTCAGATAAGGACATGGATTGAGAAGGCATCTACTGATGGATGCCCATGATTTAGACAGGGTTTTATCTTGCACTTTTGTACTTTTGTTATTTTTAGAATAGGTTGAATTTTGATTGTTAGTGTCTATGCTTGGCTTGAACACTAATTCTAAAAATGTTTGATTTGATTATATTGCATGATGAATCTATTTGATGATGATTGGATGTGGATGATGATTGAGTTGTGTTGATATTCAGGTGAAAAGTTCACTAGCTATGTGAACAGATGTGTGATGAATTATGATTGTGGTTATGATGCTAAGCAGGGTGTATGAATGGATGATGTGTGAGAAAATAAACAACAAGTAATGACTCAATTAAGCTCTTCAATGGAATATAATCAAGATGCATACATGCTTCACTTCATTCTAGTTCACATATTCGCATATTCTCCAACAGATGCTATACTCATGAATGATCAATCAACTAAGCACAAATGTAATCATCAATTCCAGAGATCTTCACCAACAAAGTGTTTCACTCCACCCTCAACTATGTCAAGAGGTCACTCCTTCTCTCTACTATTCACCTGTCACAGAAAACGATATTGCCCTTTATATACTACAATCAACATTCTCACACATAAATGTCATCACAAGGACTTCTCAAGGCTTATAGTGAGGCTGGGCTAACAAGAAAATTGATTTTTCTGGATCACAAAATCCTTGAGTTAAGAGAGTTATTCAACATTCATAGTTCAAGCACCAACTCTCTTTCACCAATTTCACTCATTCCCAGCTTTTTCCCTTTTTCTTTTTGCTTTTGCACTGAGCTCATCTTTCATGCTTTTTCTTTTATTTATTTTAATTTATCATGCTTTTTCAATCAACATATTAGCTCAATGCTTTTCTTTGCCTTTCAATTCTCCCAACCCCAAACTTGAACCTTTATCAATACCTTTTAATTATTCTCAACTTAACTCAAGGTAAACATTTTTCTCAAGGTTTTCAAACGTGTCTCAGGCTAAGGTTAAAAAAGGATAGAACACATGGTTCTTTTAATTTTTGGGCTAAAATTTGGCTAAATAAGGGCTTCCAAAAATGGCCTTGACCATATGACACAAACATGTGATTCAATCAATCATACAGACTCAGGCAAAATCATTCATGCTTCTAAAGGAATAGCACATATATCAATCAAGCACGCTGGAGCTCAAAATTCCTCACACAAATATGCTCACTCAATAGCTCAAATCTCAATCATACACCCTGCTTAGCATCATAACCACAATCATCACTCATCATGCATCTGTTCACACAGCTTGTGAACAATTCACCTGTATAGAAGCATATATAACAATCTCAATCATCATCCACATCGAGCATCATCAAGCACACTCATCATGCAATAAAAGAAGTCAAACCACAATCAGATAAGGTTTTCAAGCAAGTTCACACAAACCTACACTACTAGACTGAAGCAAGTTCAAATTAAAACTAAAAAAAAGAAAAATAAAAACCCCTATTCTACTGCATGTGACATTCATCAGTAGATGTTCGATCAGCCCATGCTGTCGTTAGAATCCTCATCATCTCCAACCTCTGCATCCTCAAAGGATCCTCCTCCTCATCGTCATCCATCACTGGAGCTTCAGCTGCTCTAGATCCGTTGCCCTATGCCTGCTCCTGAGGCCATGCCATAGCACTATGGAACTCGTCCATAGTCCAGCTGTGAACCGGTGGTGTGTCGTACAGGCCTACTATGATTTTAGTTGTGGCCACCTGCCCTCTGTGGATAGCTTCCAATTTAGCCTCCATCATGGACATGTACATGTCCTTCATCTGGAATGGCTCTACATGTTGCGCTGGCCCATCTCTCTGAGCTGCTCCTCTCCTAGGACGTCTCCTAGGCACTGGTTCAGCCACCTCATCTCCTCCATAATGCTGTCTGTAGTAAGCAACATCTATGGCTTTTCTAGGCCTCTCAAACGGTGGAATAGAAGTATCCACCCCAGCCTGATGACACAGATGTGTAATAAGAGAAGGATGGCCTAATGGTGTCCTACTGCTCACAGTAGTTGCACAGCTCTGAATCTCATTAGCGATGACCTCGCCAATATTAACATTCATTTGCCTCAGCATGTAGTAGATAAACATAATCCTGTGAACAGTGATGTCAGAAACATGGGAGCAAGGCTAAATGTTGGCATGAGTAAATGCCATCCAATATCTTGCCAGGGGTGTCAGATCCGCCCTCTTAATGTTAATGGGCACACCATTTGGGTTCCTCATGTTTCCTAGATAGGAATCTATGAGAATAAAATATCCTTGGCCTCTCTGACTCCTTCCATTTATTTGCCTTGGTCTTCTTTCTTCGTGAAGATGATGTCATTCCTACATCAAACACAATTCAAAAGACCACAAGATTCACCATTAAAGGTTAGCAAACCATCAAACATATATCATCCCAGCATTGTTTAGCGCTGAAGGCAAAACAGGGCCCCTCAACGCTACCTGCATCTCAAAAGAAGGCAGAAAACAAAATTTGTCGCCCACCGCCCAGGGTCCACTGACCGCTCCGCGATGGTGACGAGAATTTTGCAAAAACTTTGCCTAATCGTCTCTAATCTCCACCCAATCAAAAATTTCTTAGTTCCAGACCATAATCATGCAATTGAATAGGTGCAAAATGTTTCTATTTCATCAAATCATGCATAGAAATCAAAAGCCCTAATTTATCGTACTTCTACACATGTTCTTCATCAAATTTCAATTTTAGAAACCCTAAAACTGAAATTGCATGACTTACTTGGGTGGAGATACTCTAGATTCTTGCAAATGCTCTTTGATTGATGATAGATTCTTCCCCAATGCAGTGCCCTCACCAAAATCCCAAACTTTGACAATGGAATGGTGCAAAAGTAGAGAACTATGGAGTTTGTGTGAGTGGGTGATGGGAAAAGTGAAGGAAAACCTTTTAGAAAGCTCTTGAGAATGAAAGCAAAGAGTGAAGGTCTGTGGAGAATGCTTGGGCGCGCCCTAGGGAGGTTTGAAAGTATGCAAATGGGCCTCCAACGTTGAGCCTTTCAAAAGCCCATGTTGGGAACCTGTGATGCCACCGCTCAGCGCTGGGTTGCCGCTCAAACGGTGGGCGTTAAAAATTTCTTTCCCCCTTTTTGGCTTGCCTTCACATTTTAAGACCTTTAACATTGAATTTCAAGTCTCATTTTTCAATTTTATGCATTTCCCCTCTCTCATGCAACATTCAAATCCTACCATGCAACTAAAACAGAGTTTAAAAATAAAACAATAATCAACTGGGTTGCCTCCCAGGTAGCGCTTGTTTAACGTCTCGAGCCTGACCCAAACCTTTCTAGCACTTGTCAGTAAGTGCTTCCCAACACCCTTCAGTAGGTGTACTTACCTATATCCTTCAATAGATACATAAATAATTAGCTTCCCTAAGTAGAAGCTACCCAAAAATTGTTCAAAAATCCAAAAAAAAAAAATTACAAGTCCGAATAATCCAAAATAATGATCAACAATCACTGAGGTGCCTCCCAGTTAGCGCTCTTTTTACGTCATTAGCTTGACGCAACAAATCTCATGTCTTCTCTTTGAAGTTGATGTCTTCATCACACCAACTCATCAGCTATCCACCCTCTTGATTATTCTGGAATATGGATCTTCAATTTCTATCTCTCCAGTCTTTATATGCCGCTTCACCATCCACTCCTTCTTCTTAAATTTGACCTTTAAACTAGGTTCGAATGGTGCATCCTCCAAGTCGATTGTACCTCCTTTATGAATATCTTAATCTCTAGGTACCTGCAAAATATTAAACCATTATTATTAGTACCTTCAGATCCTCCAACTGCAACATCTCTCCTTGAAGCTTTATATTTGGCTCTCTTTTGTATTCGATTGAGCTTCTCCTCATAGCCAGTATAAATTAACACGTTTTCTTGGTCCTTTAGCATAATCCTTCCGTCATGGACACTAATAACCACTCTGGCAGTCTTCATAAAAGGTATACCAAGTATCAATGGAATCCTTTCATTGGTCTCCATATCCATGACTATAAAATCAACCAAGAATTCAAGATTCTTGACACGAATGACCACATCCTTCACCATACCAACCGGCCTCTTAGAAGACCCATCCGCCACCATCACAGAAAGATTAGATGGTTTCAATGTTAGACCTCCAATCTTCATCAGCAAAGATAAGGGCATCATGTTAATACTAGACCCAAAATCTAGCATAACTATCCCTACATCCACATCTCCAATAATGCAGGGAAGATTAAGACTTCCTGGATCCTTCAACTTTGGCGGATGTTTTCTTTTCTTAAGCCATGTACAAATTTCTTGTTTTTCAGCTTCTTCTTCATCAAGATTAATAACCTCTCCAAGGTAATACTTTATTCTCTTCGAGTAAACAGGAACCTGGTGAAGTACTTCAACTGAAGGCATGACAATCACCTGATTAAAAATCTCTCTAAATTGCCTAAAGTGATTTTCTCTTCTCTCATTTTCTCTCTCTTCTTCTTCTTCTTCAATTTTTTTTTTCCTCTCTTCTTCTTCATCCTCACTACTCTCTATCTCAATAACATTTTTTTCTTCTCTCATCTCCTCTTCCTCCTCCTCACTATCATCTATCTCAATAACTTCCTCTTCTATTATTCTCTCTCTTTTGCTCATAACAACTTTACATTACTCCTTAGGGTTAACATTAGTATTAGCCGTAAATTGGTTCTTTTCTGTCGCCTCCACCCTCTTTGATAGTTGCCCAATTTGCTTCTAGAAAGTTCAGAAATGAGCTTCATTACTTTTATAATGAGAATCATATACCTTGAAGAATTTGTCGAATTTCTCATCCATGCTTTTCACATGATTAGACAGGGTAGCCACATTTTGCCATAAGGGTGAGGGTTGTGATCTGTTGAAAGAGCCTCCAGTCTGTCCAGATGAATTATTCTGGCTTTGTCCAATACTAGGGTGATTCTTCCAACCTTGGTTAGAATTACCTTGGCTGAAGTTACCCTGTCGGTACTGGAACTGATTTCCCATAAAGTTGGCTTCTTCTTGTGTTTCTTCAGGAACAACACATTGACCATTAATATGATCACCACCATAAAGATCACATAGTTGTTGAGCTTGAGATATATTCCTTATCTCCTTAGGAAGTTGAGAAATAACCTTCTTTAAATTCTCCATTTGTTGCGTGAGGAGTTTATGTTGAGCAAGCAACGCATCATCAGGAGGTAATTGGAGAACTCCTTTCTTCTGCACTGTTGTATTTCTTTCACTAGGAACCTGCTCATTCACAGCCATACTTTCAATTAGATCATAGGCTTCATCCTCAGAGAAACAATCTGAAATAGAATATGAAAATGTCAGTTCTTCCAAAAGTTCTCTAAATAACTCAAGTTTCGTCTATTTTTAGATTACCATAAATCAGATGCTCCTGTAGTCGACTAAGCTACTAATAGAGTCGACTATCCCCTGAGAGTTATAACAGTTAAGTCAAACTAGTAGCAGTCAAGTCAAACAAATTAATTCCACATTCAATACATTTGACCTCATTCAATGCTTAACTAACTTTTAAAAATATAATCGTTACTATTGACAAGCATAACATAATTTCAAATCAATTAACTAACGAAGTCGAATGCAAAGCGTACACAGTCAACTTTGACACTTCTTCACATATTGAAATTCTTTTCAATGTAAAATCTCACATAGGATTGTATTTGAAAATCTATGCAAAGTCTTTAGTCTTAGTCGATTCAATTAATGATGAAGTCGACTTAGGACTTGCAGATTTGCCACACAATATAAGTTCATCAAAGTGCTTGTGGTTTTCCTTTTCCAAAACATATGCAATGCAATCACAACAAATGTAACATATATCAAAGCAGTGAATATCACTGGTGCAAAAACGGGCTATTAGGTCGTTTCTTTTTGGCCTTTAACGACGCAACCGCTACCATCGAATATTATCAGGTGCTGTTAATCGAACTCGTTTACATCGAACAGAAAGGTAATTGAGGTAAAGTTAATGTCTTTTATACGCGTCGACATTAAAGTACATCCTATAGAATAGAACTTGACATCCAAATATTGGAATAAATATTTATTTTTAAAAAAAGATTTCTCGTTATATCGCTGGGGAAACTGATGTAATATTGACGTCGGTGTTGAAGAATGATGACGTCATATTGACGTCGAAGAGCAAATTTAACATTAATTTTTTAATAAATATTTATATTTAAAGGAATATTTGACGTCCGTTATAAGTTGATTGATGTAAGGTTGACGTCGAACATGTTTACAATCGACGTTAATATCGCTGAGCTTAACGTTGGACAATGTATAAATTGACGTTACCTTCAGTGTTTTTTTATTAAATTTCGGTCGTTTTAGCTCATTTAACCAAACCTGAAATACAGAAACCAGCTTTCCAATTCCTAAATGCACAAAATTAATTAATTTAAACCATGCCATCATCAATTCAAATTTAACAGTAAAAGTAAAAGACGCTAATGCTATCATCAAAACTTAAAAGAACCCATTTTTCCATTCATTTATTCACAGTTATGAATAATCTATTCACAATATTCATCTATTCACAGTTAAAAAGCTACACAAGTAAGTAAATGCTACTATCATAAAAGGAAAAAAACCTAAAACTATAGCTAGTTAAAATGTTTATTCAAATATCCTGCCCATTCCTCTCTTATGGACTTTAATACTGCATTGGACAATGAAGAGGTATCATTGAATTGCTGCAAAATCAAGGAAGGAAACTTTACAATTATATTCATTTTAATGTCAAAAGTTTATTGATATTTTTAAGATTTTCAAATGTAAATTTCTACCTCAGTCCACTGTCCTCTGATTCCTGCTCGGATGATTGCCTTGATCCATGACATGACGTAGTAGGCACATGCCCAGGAATCATTCTGCTTATTACACTAAACATGTGAAAGAACTTAGTCAAATGAAATGGTTTAAAATTGACTACGAAAATTAAAGGTTAAAGATCAATGAATTCCAACCTTGGGACATATAATATCAATTTGTTGTCCTCTGGTCCTAGTCAGAACTCTAAACAAATTTGAAACATTAGAAACATAAGTTAATATTATTAATATCATAATGAATTCATAAGAATGAATGTAATACTTACGTTTGTATCAAGGACTTCAAATCCACTTTCATCTTCCTATGAAGACAACAAAACCATACAACTTGTGCTTTTTTTGGAATGATCACCGCGAGTTGCCAGTGGCCCCTATCATATACCAACAACCAGTGAGTTTATTGATTAAAATTTGATAAAAGTTGACAATATTGGGAAAACATACGATTCAATGTATAACGCCATATATATCTCTCTGTTAGACTCGGTCATCCATGTTTGCATATATTTCTTTCTGGAATCTAATGTGTTTCCAGATGGTTGGATGGTATGAGGTTCAATATACAATGGAATATGGAACTCAACGCCAAACGTTCTTAAGTCTCACTGTAGCACTATGATAACGGTCTAAAAACAATTATTTTCATGCATAAATTTGATATCAAAACACACCCTTTTGGCTTAAAATGAGCTTAAAATCAAGTAAAACTCTTAAGTTGTGTCACATGAGAGTCAAAAGTTGTTTTTAGAGATGTTTTGCATTGTTTTCCAGGGTTTTGAGATGAATTGAAGATGGAAGTAAAGCAAGGTGGCTTAGACACGTGAACGATGAAGAAAAAGGATGAAAAGAAAGGTTGCGGTGCAGAAAAGTCAACCAGTCAACCAAAAAAGTCAACCAGTCAACCAAAAAGTCAACTAGTCAACCAAAAAAGTCAACCAGTCAACCAGAAAAGTTGACCGGAGCGCTAAGCGGTTGACCAAACCGTTGAATGGCAGTTTTGGGCACTGAGCGGTGCCAGTTGTGCCTGTTTTGCCTGGGGGACCGCTGAGTGGTCCGACGATTAAAGGGAAACCGCTGAGCGGTTAAATTGGGGCCTAGGCGGTTGTCAGTTTTTATATTGCGGATTCTGTAATCTTTCTGTTATCTTTTTGGCTTATAAATAGCCCCAGTGCGAATTGAAACACATTCTTTTGGCAGAGAGAAACGTCCACAACTCTACACACCTTGGAGGAGATTTCTTGGATGCTTAGGCTCCCCTTTATCAAATCTAGGGTTTGCTTTTCCATTCTTTCATTATTGTCATCTAGTTTCACCATGATTATGGTAAACTAAACCCTAGGTTGTTGGGGAACAATGTAATCTTTTGAAACTCTCATATATCCAAATTCTTATTTACTTTATATGCTTGCATATGCTTGATTTATCAATTGTTGGGTTCTTTACCTGTATTTAATGCTTTTACCGTTTAACTCATTCGGTAGATGTTGTTTGTCTTTATTGATACGGTAACGTACAGTAATGTCATGAACTGGAAGAATTCCTTGATTAAGCTAATACCGCCTAGGGATAGGGGTAGGACATTTGTCTTTATTGATACGGGGACGTACAATAATGTCATGAACTGGGAAGAATTCCTTGATTATGCTAATACCGCCTAGGGATAGGGGTAGGACGATCAATTGTATTTTTCTTCCGTTTATCATGCATTATTAATTACTATGGGATGCTAGGGATAGCAAGCGGGTAATTAGTAATAGGCTCTTTTGACCAAGAGATTGGGTTAAGGGTAGACCAAGAAAGTTTGCATGGCAATATGACAAATAATCAAAGTAAATAAGGAGAGTAGATATATGAGGGTGTATAAGATGAAATTGGAAACCCCAACAACTCCATTAATCCATATTTTCTTTAAGCCAATTGAATCACTGCATTTGCATGTTTACTTTTGTTTTGCACTTAACCATTAAATTAATTTCTCTTCTCAAGTCTTAAACGATTAGTTTACACGAAAGATGAGGCCTTAATAGTCCTTTGGGAAGAACGATATTGGGTTTACCAATTATATTACTTTATACGATCTGGTACACTTGCCAGGGGCTTAACAAGTTTTTGGAGCCATTGTCGGGGACTCTTGGTTTAACTTTTTCTGGTAGAGTAAACTAATTAAATTTGACTTGATTTTTATGTTTATTTTATTTTTGTTCGAATAAATGTTATCTAGGGTTTTGTGCCTAATGTTTGCAGAATGTAGTTTGGATAAGAATTTGACTATATGGGCACTCAATTCTACCAAAATGATTTCATCCACTGGTGGGAACCTCATTCAAATATGTACCTTAACCAATTTGGGCAACAATCCTCTTTGCGAAAAGAAACATTGAGGGAAGTTGAACAACGTTTATGGCAGCAAAAATTTTCCTTATCAACAGAAATGTTGGAGGATGATCAACAACTTTATCATCAGATAGTTGATTTGACGGGACAAGTCAAAAGCCTTAATGAAAAGTTCGACAAATTTTTTGAGAAGTACGATTCCAAGAGCTATGAAGTTACCTTCAGGAATTTGGAGACACAAATTGATAAGGTTGTTGATGAGAAAAAGATAGAGGAGAAAAAAATGGAGAGAAAGGAGGAAAAGATAGAGGAGAAAAAATTGGAGAAAAAGGAGGAGAAGATTGAGGAAGAAAAGATAGAGAGAGATTTTAAGGAGGAAGAAAAGATAGAGAGAGATTTTAAGGAAGAAGAAACAGAAAAGTTGGTTGAGGAAGATAAAGATGATGAGGGAGAAAAAGCAGTGGTTGAAAAAAAGAAAAAAAGAAAAAATATGTGAAAATAAAGAAGAAAAGAGGAAAAGAGAAAGTTGAGGGGAAATATTGAGAAAAAGAGGAAGAGATGAAAGAAGAAAAGATCATATGCAAAACCTCTTCCTCATCAAAAGAAATATGATAGGAAAGAAAAGAAGTTTAAGTGCTTTATTGAAATCTTCAAGAAATATTTCTATTTGGTGTTCTCAACTTTTTGAAAAAATTCAGCAGGAAGAAGAAAAAGAAAAAAATATCAAACAAGGGGAGTATCTTTTTGTTTTTATCTTTCCGTTTTTATTTTTCTATTTTTATTTTTTGATTTTTATTTTTCTGTTTTTTCTGTTTTTATTTTATTTTTCTGTTTTTATTTTTCTATCTTTATAAAAAAAACGAAAATTAAAATAAAATAATCTTTTACTGAGGGATGCTAGAAGGTTGAGTATCTACTGAAGGATACAGGAAGGTACACCTACTGATGGGTGATGAAAGATATGCACTTACTGACAAGTGCTAAGAAGGTTTGGGTCAGGCTCGTGACGTTAAACAAGTGCTACCTAGGAGGCAACCTAGTTGATTGATTTGTTTCTTTTGCATGTTCAAATTCTGTTCTAGTTGCATTTAGGGTTTAATTGTTGCATAAGAGATTGGGAATTGCATTAAACTTGAAATTTGAAAGTTGAAATTGAGGGTTACAGGATCAAAGAGATTTGAAGCACAGCAAAAACGGGGAAGAAACCAAATCGCCTACCGCTGGGCGGTGAACTCACCACTGGGCGGTGGCGACGCTGAGAGGTCAAAGTGTTTTTTTTGGTATTTGTTTCCTTGGCCCATTGCATGAATTTTATACCCCTTATGGCTCTTCCAAATGTTTACTTTAAGATCCCCAACATCTCTTTCACTTTCAAACACTCTTGCAAAGTTTTCCCATCACTTCTCCTATCATCCTCTCTCTTGAAAACCCACTTTTTATTAACGTTTCCATCCAAGTTTGGGGTTTTGTGAGAGCACAGTTATTTGGGGTTGATTCCTCCACATTCATTGGAAGAAGTTTTGTGTTTTACTAACGCTTAATGAGATTTATTGTGGTTTTGTGAATTGTACTTGATGCAGGGATGACCTCCTCATCAGGAAAAAGGATCAAGACTGTGGGGAACAAGAGGAAGGAATCAAAGTTGGAGCAGCTGAAGCTCCATTTATGAAGGAAGATGTTGAGGATGATGATTTTGAAAAAGGAGATGAGATAGCATTTACTGATGAATGCTATCTACACTGGAACAAGATTTTCTATCTTTTGTTTTTTAAATTGGGGCCTGGGCAGTTGTCAGTTTTTATATTGCGGATTCTGTAATCTTTCTGTTATCTTTTTGGCTTATAAATAGCCCCAGTGCGAACTGAAACACATTCTTTTGGTAGAGAGAAACGTCCACAACAGATCTACACACCTTGGAGGAGATTTCTTGGATGCTTAGGCTCCACTTTATCAAATCTAGGGTTTGCTTTTCCATTCTTTCATTATTGTCATCTAGTTTCACCATGATTATGGTAAACTAAACCCTAAGTTGTTGGGGAACAATGTAATCTTTTGAAACTCTCATATATCCAAATTTTTATTTACTTTATATGCTTGCATATGCTTGATTTATCAATTGTTGGGTTCTTTACCTGTATTTAATGCTTTTACCATTTAACTTATTCGGTAGACGTTGTTTCTCTTTATTGATATGGGGACGTACAGTAATGTCATGAACTGGGAAGAATTCCTTGATTATGCTAATACCTCCTAGGGATAGGGGTATGACAATCAATTGTATTTTGCTTCCGTTTATAATGCATTATTAATTACTAGGGGAGGCTAGGGATAGCAAGCCGCTAATTAGTAATAGGCTTTTTTCACCAAGGGATTGGGTTAAGGGTAGACCAAGAAAGTTTGCATGGCATTATGCTAAATAAGCAAAGTAAATAAGGAGAATAAATATATGAGGGTGGATAAGATGAAATTGTAAACCCCAACAACTCCATTAATCCATATTTTCTTTAAGCCAATTGAATCACTGCATTTGCATGTTTACTTTTGTTTTGCATTTAACCATTCAAATTAATTTCTCTTCTCAAGTCTTAAACGATTAGTTTACACGAAAGATGAGGCCTTAAGAGTCCTTTGGGAAGAACGATATTGGGTTTACCAATTATATTACTTGATACGATCTGGTACACTTGCCACGGTCTTAACACACTACCGATGCATTTTTCAACTGAGGTAATCTTGAGAGCAATATGGATTCAAGATCATCGTCTTCTGCTTCCACACGAGCCTCAGGTTGAGCCATTGCTTGTTTCTCTTGTCGGTAGACCTGCAAGTCACATTTACAGAAGTTAGGAATCATTTAATTATAACTTGAAGATTTAAGATAATAAAAATAAGAATACAATATCGCTGGTGGGCAAAAATATGGAACGATCAAGGTCTTAGGCCAAGCTATAAATGTTCCTAATGGCTCTCCCATGAATTGGATTTCATCTGTCGGCACTGGCACTCAAGCCTAGGGTGTCTAACATCATCAATCCTTACCTGCGCGTCAGTGGGCAATAAAGGAACACCATGAATGGTCTAGCCTCCTACAAGCTTTACGCCGATGGCCACTGCGCGCGGAGAATCTTCATCAACCAAAAACTCATACTGAATATTGTAATTAGTACGATCTGCATTAGAGCATGAGTCTTTGGTGCTCACGGGAGGTGGGGTAGGATCATCTGTAGGGGCGTCCTCCTGCTGTGACTGTTGCTATTGTTGTTGTAGTCTGATCATCGTAAGTTCTCGTTCGAGCGTTCTTAAGCGTTCTCCCATTCGCTCCTCTAATTCGACTTGCACTTTTTTCGTGATGCTACTAACTAACTCTGGAGTCACGACTTTTGTGCTTCTTGGTTTAGGGCCAAAGTAGTCCCTCAATCCAGTAGCTCCTCCAACAGCACGCACATGACCTAGACGGTCTAGCCGACCTGTGGCTGCTACTAGGAGGTCCTCCCTACCTTGTGCCATAAATGTGCCTTGAGTCTGTTGCTCAACCAAGTCAATCTGCATATCATAATAGACAAAGTTACATAATTTTTTATGAACTATGGTAATTAGTTAAAAGTTTCCACTTACAATTCTATTGGATATCTCCTGAACAGACTGAAATGTAAACTGGCCATTGGACTTTGTCCGTGCAGCCTTCCACAGTTCATGTCTAGTTGGTGGAGGTGCTAGATCAGGTGACTCGAGACCTAACTCCTCAACTCGACGTTTTCTCATCTTTTTCTCTAACAACGCATAACCACCATGAGAAAGTACTGTGGTGTATCATTAAGCCTCTGCCTTTCCTGGGCGGTTATCCTTTTCACCTATGAAAAAATGAAAATTATTAAGCATAAATCAGAAATTAACATCGTGTCTTGTGTGACTAGAGCAAAATATTATAAAACATACCTGCCATTCAGGAGTAAGTCTAGATTCTTTAAACTGCACCCACTGCTCATCAGATATTTTATACCTTGAACAGGGAGTGTCGTTCTATTTAGAGCCAAAGACGAATTTACGTGTCATTGACGTCTTGAAGTCCCTCTACCAGGTTGCAATTTGGGATAAAACCTTCTTCCTTATCCTCTCATCATCAGGAATAACCCAACTTCTCTGTTAAAAAGGAAAATTAATGTTAAAACATTTTCAACGAAAATAAGTCAATGCTAGAAGTAAAACAGCTTAAAGTACATACCAAAATATCCTACCATAGTAGATCTTTCACAACCTCTGACACAGCACCCCAACGGTTAGCGAGAATAGGGACTTGAAATCTTGTCAGCGTGCCCAAGTAACTCTTAATCTCTATTGCATGTTCCCTTATAGGCACAAATGTTTTAGGATCAAACTCCACCTGCAATGGTTTATCATTAACCCGAGTCACAAATCTAACACCTTTTCCCGTCTAACCTGATCTAGAGCTCGTCATACCTGTTTACAAAGTTAGTAAATTATAGTTAGAACAGACAACCAAATGGTGACACTAGAGAAGATGACGAACTTCGCTGACAATGAACGAACACATACATCATATGTTGAAGGAAAAAATAAACTATTATACATATACCATACGTCTAGAATCGAAAAACACAACACAAACACGAGGACATACATCATACGTATGAGATATCGAAGATAAAAAAGACATACTTGAAATGGTGTCACTAGAGAAAGATGAAGTTCCCTGACCACGTACGAAACACAGCCTGAAGATAAACAAAGAAGATTCGTCAAAACTTAGTAATCGGAACCAAATGACATTACAAGGACAGAAAAGAGTAAAAATAAGCTTCTTTCTTTATCGCAGTCGTCCACAAAGAAGAAAGTTCAAGCAGAAATGGTAGCGCGAAAAAATAGTGAGACCGTGTTATATTTTTACATTCATATTCCAACTCGAAAACAAGACAAATTTGACGTTATATTTAAAAACCACGTCGCAGACTAAAATAATTCGATGTTTCCAGTAAAAAACAGGCGCCTTTTGTTTTATATAATTTGCAAAGTTTACGTCGCAGACTTAGTATGTGACGCCTAAAGTTTTTCGCATTCCTCTGCTTTTACTTTTTTCTTCTGAACACGAGAGCATTAAATAAAATGTCGTATTGCTTGGGAATTTTACGTTTTCTCTTAATTAGTCGCCAATATAAAAAAGTACCGTACTTTTCGATCTCTTTTCTTTTCACTCGTTCCATAAAACGTCGGAGGCTGCGGGGCAGGGACATGAAGGGAATTGAAGTATGTTGGGAGAATTAATGGTGTGCTTAATAGAATGTCGTATTCGGTACGACTTTCACGTTTTTTTCTTCCGCCAATATCAAAATGTGGCGCTCTTTTTTAATTTAAAATTAGACATGAAATATTTTCTTTTAATGTCTTCCTTAATCGATTCAAGTTAGTAGTGTACTGAAATTTGCACTTTTACACTAGTGATCAGTTTTTGATAAATATCATAATCGTCTCCAGTATAAAAACGTTCCTGGGGTGTCTTCATCACTTATCGATCCAGATGGGTTGGCATTTCCTCTAAGCCGGGCAACCTTCTCTTTTCTTCTTGTAACGTCTTTCACAATGTAGAGTCTTTAACTCCTCAACTTAAAAACTATACGTCGAATTCTACTGGGCTTTGACATATTAATTGAGAGTCTGATAAAAACACGTGTGATTAGATGTTTTCTTCTTCAGCCTCTCGCCCTTTGTTTCCTTCTTTCCTTTAAACCTCCAATAACCTCCCGTTACCATTATATTTTAAGTTATGATTTAGATACTTTTAAAAAAAACTTTATTTTATAAATATTAGTGTAAATTTATCGTAAAATATAATAATGATTTGTGGGTCAAATTTAAAGAGAATGAAACTTAATTTCTTTAAAAAAATTATTATAATTTCAGAAAGAAAATAATAATAATAATTAATGAGAATTAAGTTTATACATCAGAATAATTAAAATCATAATAAATATTATTATATTAAGAAAAGTCATGTCAAATTAATGTTCTTTTAACATAGTGTACACCGTAAATGAAATTTTTTATTAGATTCAACGACATTCCCATAACTTATATTTTTTTCCTTTCCACTTTTAACTAGTGATTAGTTTTTGATCATAATCAGAACTGCATAATCTTCTCTTCTCAACTAGATTGAGAGGTAGTCCACATACAATGCAATCAACATTCACAATTCACAAATCATTTACTAAAATAAATCTTCATTGCACTTCTAAATAAAACCGAAGGAAATAGAGAAACCAACGATGGCTTAATACCCATGATTACAAAATTAAAAAAAAAACACTTAGAAAAGTAGTGCCTATTATTATCAAGAAGATTTCATTCAATCTTCATCGGCAGAATCTTCAGTATGATCTTCACCATGAGTAGGTGGACTTCCGACAGTTTTCTCATCAATGAAGAACCATCCATTCTCAGTCCTTTTCAGCCCAATAGATGACAGATTTCATATACCAATTTCTTCTGACCTTTTGCACACAATTCTTTCTTCTTCAGATACATATACTCCTTGGAGTTCCAGCACCTTGCTGATAAATACACCATATGGCAATTTGTGTGCATAATGATCTCCTACAGCGATCATGTGGTCTTTTAGAACCGCAACCCAATTGGTTGGGATTCTAGTCTTGATAGCATTCAACAGAAATAAATCTTCTGTTGACATTCTATCCTCGTTCAATCTTCTAGGCAGTAGTAGCCAAGTCAGGACATAAGCAATAATTCTCTCCTCCTTGTTTAAGCCATCATGTAGGTACTGCTTATCCACCTTGTACCTTCCTGGATATTTGAAGCAGTTTACATATATAGCTCTCTTTGTTAGCCACATGTTTGACTTAGAATCACAGATATGAGAATTCAAACCTTCAGCTTTCAGACCAGCAATATTTGACCAAACATCATCGTCAATAGTAATGTTAACACCTTTGACCCTTGAGTGAATGACCCCATTTACAAACCTGAGGTTTGTGTAGAAAACCTCTACCAAATCAGGATAACAATTTCCTTTCATTTGGACAAAATCAGTAAGCCCTTGACATGCAATCCATTCTTGAAAAAGGAAACCTTCTTTCTTGAAGAATTGCAGGTCCAGATACCTGTGAGGAACTACAGTTTTTAAATGTCTCCAGTATAAAAACTTTACTCGGGTCTCTTGATCACTTATCCATCCAGATGGGTTTGCGCTTCTTGGAATCCGGGCAACCTTCTCTTTTCTTCTTGATGATAATGAAGAAGCCATTTCTCAATAGAATTCTCGAAACATCTTTAACAATGTAATAGTTTTTAACTTCTCAACTTCTCTTGTTTAAAAATACAAACGATACGTCGACTTCGCGACTTCTCTTAAAATATAATGTTATACGTCGAATATTTTGGATATTCGACGTTTTCTGCTTCTGTTCTCGCCCTTAGTTTCATTTTTTCATTTAAAACGCCCATAACCTCCCGCTACCATTATATTTTAAGATAAGATTTACATATCTTTTTTTTTATTTTATTTTATGAAGTCGAAGATTTTGGATATTTGACGTTTTCTTGTTTTGCCTCCCGACCATTTGTTACTCTCTTTTTCATTTAAACCGTCCATAGTTACCATTATATTTTAAGATAAGATATACATACTTCTTTTATGTTTTTATTTTATGATTTTGTGTAAATTTATCTTGTAATATTTAAATATTATATAATTTAAGAAATATTTGTCGGTGAAATTTAAGAAAGATTTTGTGCAAATTTATCTTGTAATATTTAAATATTATTTTAATTTTATGTTAAAAATAATAATAATAATAATGTATGAGAAATAATTTTTTTTTATTAGATTCAACAACATTCCCAAACCTAATATTTCTTTCCTCTACTTTTAAAAGTTTTATGATTAATATAGGTATGATAAAGCATAAATCAAGTATTCAATGTCTCTTTCTAGGTGTGTATTGATTTTAGGATAAAGATAGGTATGATTATACTAAAAGACTTTAATTGATTTTTAAAAAATAATACTTTAAATTTCAGAAACGATTAAGTTCAGTGATAAACTCAAGGTTAACATAGACTACTGTTTACAAAAATTGAGATATATAGGATAGTTAGTACAAAAGATTGACAAAGTTAAAAAGTAAGATGCATAAAACCAAGCTAAAGATCGAGAAGAGACAGTGTGTATCAAGAATAGTCATGTTTTATCGGAGTATAACTATCGTCGTGAGTTAAAGGTCAAGACAGACCGATATCGACCAAAAATTAAGTTTGACTAATGGGTTGAATCGAAGGTTAAGGCAGGTTAAGTTTGACTAATGTTCCAGACTGGTTGACCCTACATGAATGTTGGGAAGGGTGATTCAGACTAAAGGTCGAGATAAACTAACATAAGTATAAGTTGAAGTTCAACCTAATGTCATTGGACTTTTTTCTCAACTTCTTAGGTGCCTTAAACATTTATACCTATATGTAGGGAACCAAGTACATATGAAGCCACTATGGAAGTCATAATATGCATTTGCATTTTGGTTATTGGTTTAGATGGCCAGGCTAGGTCATAGTCGAGACGGCCAGGCCAGGTCATGATTGAAATTAGGTAGAATTCGACCACAACCAATATTTTTTTAAGGATCATGATATGTTAACAAATTCTTGACAAAATACAATGTATCACTATTTTATTGGTCTATATATTTTAAACGGACCAATCACCAACAACGCGGTTATAAAATTGTTAACCAAAATAGCCAAAAGTTTAAAATACAATATTAGATTTTTTATTATAGTTTTTAAATTTTTGTGTATATGAACTAAAGGTCACGTCATGTATAATAGAATAAAAACACTATAATTTATTTTAAAAACAAAATTAAATAAATACATAAGACCACAAAAACCAAACCATTGTTTATATTATTTTAGATGAATAACATTTTTTGTGTTATATCTTTTTGTGTTAAACATCATTTTAGACGATTAGACGAATAATCAATTTTTTTATATTATTTAATATATTTTCATTTAAATATTAATCTAAAATATCATTAAAAAAAATTAATTATGTTAGTTTAAAAATATATGTATTTAATATTTTTTAAGTTTAAAAACAAATTTTATCATTTAGAATCGATTATACTAACTTGGCAAAATTTAAAGTGTAATTATATAAATACATCGGGGCACATCAAACTGTTTAACTTCGACCCTCCAAATGTCTCCTTCTTCGTGGGTGATTGAAAGTAGACATTATTGGGTTGCGGGAAATGAATTTGTTCTTATCTGAATTAAATTACAATTATTACTTTTCCTCTAAATGATGTTTGAACGTCTATTTCGGATGGGATTCGACGTTCATACACGAAGGCGGTTGCTAAGCATAATTACACGATGTACGTCAATCAAACGAGATCTATTACTTTTTCTCTGAATGAAGTTTGAACATCCAATTCAGCATGGCTTCGACGTTAATACAACATGGTGGCAAGTGACAGTTAGCAACTATAATCACACGATGTACGTCTTCGGTTCATCTATAAGTGCATTTCTTGTATTCCCTTGCCTCCTCTTTCCATATTGAACATATTAGGATTCATATTTCTTATTTCGTTTGCTTTTTATTTTCCTCAGATTTCTAAGCATCTCTGTTCTTCATATTTTTGTGTTAAACATCATTTTAGACGATTACACGAATAATTAATTTGTTTATATTATTTAATATATTTTCATTTAAATATTAATCTAAAATATCATTAAAAAAATTAATTATGTTAGTTTAAAAATATATGTATTTAATATTTTTTAAGTTTAAAAACAAATTTTATCATTTAGAATCGATTATACTAACTTGGCAAAATTTAAAGTGAAATTATATAAATACATCGGGGCACATCAAACTGTTTAACTTCGATCCCTCCAAATGTCTCCTTCTTCGCGGGTGATTGAAAGTAGACATTATTGGGTTGCGGGAAATGAATTTGTTCTTATCTGAATTAAATTACAATTATTATTTTTCCACTGAATGATGTTTGAACGTTGATTTCGGATGGGATTCGACGTTCATACACGAACGTGGTTGCTAAGCATAATTACACGATGTACGTCAATCAAACGAGATCTATTACTTTTTCTCTGAATGATGTTTGAACGTCCAATTCAGCATGGCTTCGACGTTAATACAACATGGTGGCTTGTGGCAGTTAGTAACTATAATCACACGATGTACGTCTTCGGTTCATCTATAAATATAGCTTGCATTTCATGTATTCCCTTGCCTCCTCTTTCCATATTGAACATATTAGGATTCATATTTCTTATTTTATTTTCTTTTTCTTTTCCTTAGATTTCTAAGCATCTCTGTTCTTCATATTGCATTTTGATAACTCTAACTTGAAAGTGGTTCATTCATCGTCATCTCATACGAAGGAGCCCTTTTAAGTTAAAGTTAACAAAATGTTTTTATAGTACAGAAATGGTTAAGATATCTTATTGAAAGGAAAGTGCTTAGGAAAAAGAAATATGGTTCACAATATCTTTAGTGCTGAAAGAATTTTAAGCTCTAAAATAATTATCTAATAAAGTTGTTTAATTTCATTATTTAACAATGTATGATTCCATTTTTAAATTGTCCATAACTTGCACTCCTCCGATAGATTTTCAGAGCTATCTGATTTCTAAGGGAGGAGACAACTTAAGGACAATTTAAATTTGGAAACTATTTACACTATTGACGTCGAACGTTTAGTTCACTCAATGCAAAAATAATTTTATTAAATTATTAAAAGTTATGTGAAATTAATGTTCTTTAACATAGTCTACACCCTAAATAAACTTCCTAACAAAATACTTTTTATAGTCTACACTGTAAATAAGTTATCGTACTGAAAAGGAAGTGCTGAGGAAAAAGAAATATGATTCACAATATGATTAATGCTTAAAAAATTTTGAGAAAAAAAATAAAACGTCAAAGCCCCAGAGCCTTCGACGTTCTATGGCGCGCTTTTCAATTGCATAGGTTTCTTAAACGTACTATTGGAAGCCAAAGTATCAAAAAGTACCATATATTAAGATATTTTTTGATTTTCCCCTCTCATAGAACGTCTAATGCTCGCAATAAAATAATGTCATATTTGATAAAATGAAAAAATAATATAACGTCATATTTGATAGTTATTTTATTTCTTTAAAATATTATTTTAATTTCATATTAAAAATAATAATAATAATAATTTATGAGAATTGAGTTTTAGTTATAGATCACAATAATTAAAATCATAATAAGTGAATGTTGGGATGAGTGTTTCAAACTAAAGGTCGAGACAAACTAACATAAGTATAAGTTGAAGGTCGACCGAATCTCATTGAACTTTCTTTTTGGGTTTCTTAGGTGCCTTAAACATTTATACCTGTATGTAGGGCACCAAATATATATGTAGCCATTTGGAAGTCATAATATGCATTTGCATTCTTATAAAGATTAACATCTATGTTGCGATTCTTCCGTTACTTATCAACCTGCTAGATTGTGGCTTCTCCATCTCTGTCTTATACCAACCTCCAGTCCAAGCAAATAGTCGAGACGGCCAGGCCGTATCATGATTGAAAGTGGGCAGAATTCGACAACCAAAATTTTGTTAAGGACCATGATATGTTAACAACTTTTTTGACAATATACAATGTATCACTACTTTATTGGTCTGTATATTTTAAGCGGACCAATCACCAGAAACTACATAACCATTTATAAAAAGTAAAATATAAAAAGTCCACATCGAAGATAAAAATTCAAAAGAACTCTTTCAACAAAAAATTGGTCACATTGAAATAAATTACTTTGAAAAATTTAATAGTTATAATAAGTTATTAATATAAATAAAATACTATGATTAACATTATTAGAAAAACAAATTTGAACTCTCTCATACATTATTTCTATTATTTTTAATATTTTAACAAACTTGTGATCAATAACCAGCCACGTTGTCACCATAAATAATCATTAAAAGCTCATTTGCATTTCTTAATTTATAACGCTTTAAATCGATTCTTTATTATTTAGAATCGATTATATTAACTTAGTAAAATTTAAAGTGGAATTATATAATACAGAGGGGCACATCAAACTTTTAACTTCAATCCCTCCAAATCTCACCTCGATAATTGAAAAGTACATAATTTCTTGGGGACGGGTAGTCAATTTGTTATTGTATGAATCAAACAAAATAAAATATATTAATTTTTCTATGATTGATGTATGTTACGCGATTGATGTCTTCTTCAACCAGAAGCCAATTGTCGTCTATTTATTATTGTTCTTTTAATTTTACTTTTTAATCATCCAATATAACGTCCCATGCCTTTGGAATTCGACGTTATAGGTCATTTTGTTCTTATCTGAAATAAAATAGATTTATTATTAACTTTTTCACTGAATGAAGTGTGAACGTCGAATCCGACATTCTGTACGTTCATCTATAAATATGGCTTCAATATCACGTAATGACTTGCTTCCTGTTTCCGTATTGAACATATTAGGATTCATGTTTTTTATCTTAAAGCCCTTTCCCTTTCCTTAGATTTTGAAACATGTTTGTTCTTTAAATTGAAATTTGCCTGGTTGAATGTCAAAGTGCCTCATTCATGTCTCAGTTCATATGAAGGTCCTTTGACATTCAACTGCACAAAATGCTTTTTATAATACAGAAATGATTAAGCTATCTTACTGAAAGGGAAGTGCTTAGGAAAAAGAAATATGGTTCACAATATGTTTAATGTTGAAACAATATTGAGAACTAAAATAATGATATAAAAAAAACTTCATCCTTTAACAATGTATGGTTCATTTTTTAAATGGCTTGGAGTTGTTTTCTACCATTACAATACGTCGAATATTGAGTACATTCGATGCAAAGACCTGGAGGTCAACCAATATTACGTCGAATTGTAATGGACTTTGATGTTTCAACTTCTTCAAGATACCAATGGTCGCTCCAATTTTGTATATTTCACTTTTTTTCTTTTAAAGATACCTCCAATTTTTTATATTTCACTTTTTTTCTTTTAAACTCTCACTCTAAAGTCAGGGCTCATAGATCTTCGACATATTTGTCGTCTGCAAGGAGGTTATATCCGTATCCAAAGAGATCTTTTACTTTGTCTCGAATGATGTTTGAACGTCGAACTTTGGTAATATTCAACGTTCTTACAAGATGGTGGACTGTGAAAATTAATAGTATAATTACTCGATGTATTGCTTTTTACATGATGAAATGATATTCCAACACGATTATGTGGAAGTGTGATGACATCGTTTCATCTATAAATATATATGTGTTTTTCTTATTATTCCATTCGTCTTGTTTCTGTGTTGAACATATTAGGATTCATGTTTTTTATCTCTTAGCTCCTTCCCTTTCCTTAGATTTCGAAACATGTTTGTTCTTTAAATTGCAATTTGCTCTGCTTGAAGGTGGTGTTAAACCCCTGGCAAGTGTACCAGATCGTATCAAGTAATAATAATTGGTAAACCCAATATTGTTCTTCCCAAAGGACTCTTAAGGCCTCATCTTTTGTGTAAACAAATTCTTTAAGACTTGAGTAAAGAAATTAATTTTAATTGTTTAAATGCAAAACAGAAATAAACATGCAAATGCAAGAATTCAATTGACGAAGAGAAACTATGAATGAATGAGGTTGTTGGGGTTTACAATTTCATCTTATTCACTCTCATATATCTACTCTTCTTATTTACTTTGCTTATTTATCATATTGCCATGCAAACTTTCTTGATCTACCCTTAACCCAATCCCTTGGTGAAAAGAGCCTATTACTAATTACTGGCTTGCAATCCCTAGCCTCCCCTAGTAACTAATAATGCATAATGAGCGGAAGCAAAATACATTTGATCGTCCTAGCCTTATCCTTAGGCCGTATTAACATAATCAAGGAATTCTCCCCAGTTCATGACATTACCGTACGTCCCCGTATCAATAAAGACAAACAACATCTACTGAATGAGTTAAACTGTAGAAGCATTAAGCAAAGGTAAAGAACCCAACAATTGATAAATTAAGCATATGCAAGCATATAAAGTAAACAAGAATTTCAATATATGAGAATTTCAAAAGATTACATTGTTCCCCAACAACAAAGGGTTTAGTTCACCATAATCATGGTGAAACTAGATGAACTAAATGGAAGTATGGAAAAGCAAACTCTAGAATTGATAAAGTGGAGCTTAAGCATCCAAGAAATCTCCTCCAAAGGTGTAAAGCTGTTGTGGACTCTGTTCTCTGCCAAAAGAATTACATTTGGATTCGCACTAGGGCTATATATAAGCCAAAAAGATAACAGAAAGATCTCAAAATCCAAAATATAAAAACAGACAACCGCCCAGGCGCCAAAATTGGCCGCTCAGAGGTTTGCCTCAACACACGCCACCGCCTAGGCGCCTAAAATGACCGCTGAGCGGTTTGCCTCTTGTCGCTCTGGACGCTCAGCATCATCGTTTGGGCGTCAGACAGTACTTTTCCTCGAACTAGGACGCTCAGCGGTGGAATTTACCGCTGAGCGGTTCACAGACTCTTTTTTTCTTCCTTTTTCTCCTTCATTCTGGAGTCTATGACCTTCCTACTTCATTGCCATCAATTTTCATCAAAAACCCTGCAAAACAATGCAAAACAAGCCTAATATCTCTAGAAACAACTTTTGACTCTCTTGTGACACAACTTAAGAGTTTTACTTTATTCTAAGCTCATTTGAAGCTACAAAGGGTGTGATTTAATATCAAATTTATGCATGAAAATAACGGTTTTGAGACCATTATCAGGTGGCCTTTGACATTCATCAGAACAAAATGCTTTTTATAGTACAAAAATGATTAAGTTATCTTACTGAAAGGGAAGTAGCGAGGAAAAAGAAATATGATTCACAACATGTTTAATGCTGAAACAATTTCGAGAACTAAAATAATGATATAAAAAAAACTTCATCCTTTAACAATGTATGGTTGTTAATCCCCTAGCAAGTGTACTAGATCATTATCAAGTAATATAATCGGTAAGACCAAGTATCGTTCTCCCAAAGGACTCTTAGGCCTTATCTTTCATGTAGATTGATTGCATAAGACTTGAGAAAGATATAATTTTACGTTTTTAATGCAAAGAACGAAAATAAACATGCAAATGCAAGTGAATCAATTGACATAGAAAAGATATGAATGAATGAAGTTGTTGGGGTTTACAATTTCATTTTATCTGCCCTCTTATATCTACTTTTCTTATTTAATTCGCTTTACTACCTAATTGTTTTGCAATCTTTCTTTGCCTACCCTAAACCTGATCTCTCGGCAAAAAGAGCCTATCACTAACTACTAGTTTACTATCTCTAGTCTCCCTGAGTAATTAGCAATGCATATATCACAGAAGCAAAATACAATTGATCGTCCTACCCCTATCTCTAGGCAGTATTGCTTAATCAAGAAATTCTCTATCAGTTCATGACTTCCCCGTACGTCTCCGTATCGACAAAGTCAATTATCTTCTACCGAGTGAGTTAAACGATAAAAGCATTGAGCATAGATAAGAAACCCAACAATTGATAATATAAGCATATGAATAAAAATAAGAATTTCAATATAAGAGAGTTTCAAATGATTACATTGTTCCCCAACAACAAAGGGTTTAGTTCACCATGGACATGGTGAAACTAGATGGAATTAAATGAAAGAATGAAAGAGTAAACCCTAGATTTGATAAATTGGAGCCTAAGGATCCAAGAAACCGCCTCCAAGGAGTGTAGATCTGCTCTGGACGTCTCTGCCTGCGAAAAAAAATACTCTGAAGGTCACACTAGGGCTAATTATAATGCATAAAAGTAACAGAATTTAAGCCCAAGCCCAGCATTCCTCCGCTCAGCACCTAATTTGGTCGCTCAGCGGTTTCCCTCCAACTCACCGAACCGCTCAGCGGTTTGCCTCGAAATCGCCTGGACGCTCAATGACACCGCTTGAGCGAGAGGCAGTGACTGCTCCCTCGAGTCTGGCGCTCAGCGCTAGAAAATAGTGTTGAGCGGTGACTTTGATTCTTCTTTTCTTCCTTTTTCTCCTTCTTTCTTGAGTCTAAGTCTTCCCTTCTTCACTTCCATCTTCAATTCTCATCAAAACCCTGCAAAACAATGCAAAACAAGCATAATATCTCTAAAAACAACTTTTGACTCTCACATGACTCAACGAAGTGTTTTAATTGATTCTAAGCTCATTCTAAGCCATAAAGGGTGTGTTTTGATATCAAATTTAAGTATAAAAATAACGGTTATTAAACCGTTATCTCAACCCCAAACTTAAAATTTTGCTTGTCCTCAAGCAAACAAGACAAAACTTGGCTTTCCACTTTTTCATCAAAATAGTTCAACATTTTCAAAATTCATTTTTCTCACAACAAGAATTACTCAATTCAGATTTTCAGTGGGAGATCAAGATGCATACATGCTTCTATTCAATTCAGTTCACATAATCACAATTTTTTCCACAGATGCTCTACTTATGAATGATCAATTCATTAAGCAAGATGTAACCATACAATTTATTAATCCTCTCCAAGCAAGTGTTTCACTCAATCACTCAAGTGTTTAAGAGGTCTCTCCATCTCTCTGCTATTCACATATCACATGAAACAAAATTGCCCTTCATCTACTAAAATCAACACTCTCACATACAAATGTCATCATAAGGACTTTTCCAAGGCTTATAATGAGGCTAGGTTAACAAGAAAAATTGGTTTTTTTGGAACACAAAATCCTTGAGTTAAGAGAGTTATTTTAACATTCAAAGTTCAAGCACAAACTCTCTTTTTAATGAATCTCACTCATTCCCAACTTCTTTTCCTTTTTCTCTTTATTTTACATTGAGCTCATCTTTCATGCTTTTTCTTTTCTTTCCTTTTCTTTTCTCATGCTTTTCTTTCATTCAACAGTTGAGCTCAATGCCTTTCTTTTTCCTTTCAATTTCCCCAACAACCCCAAACTTGAACCTTGGCAATATCATACAATTATTCTCAACCCAACTCAAGGTAAAAAATTTCAAAGCAAGGGTTTTCATCCTGTTTCAAGGCTGGGGTTCAAAAAGGATAGAACACATGGTTCTCTTTTCTTTGGGTTAATATTTGGCTAAGAATGGCTTCCAAAAATGGCCTTGATCATATGACATAAACATGCAATTCAATCAATCACAAAGATTCAGGCAATATCATTCATGCTTCCATATGAATAGCATATATTTCAATAAGCACTCTGGAGTTCAATACCTCACACAGTTGTGTTTTTCTCAAACATCATTCATACACCCTGCTTAGCATCATAATCAAAATCATAAATCATCACACATCTGTTCACATAGCTAGTGAACCATTCACCTGTATATCAGCATGCAACACAAACTCAATCGTCATCCACATCCAATCATCATCAAATGAACTCATCATGCAATATCATCAAGTCAAACCATAGTCAGAAATAGTGTTCAAGACAAGCACAAACACCTGCAATAAAATTCAACCTATTCTCAAAATTTAAAGTACAAAAGAAAAAGATAAAACCCCTGTTCTAAGCATGGACATCCATCAGTAGATACCCTCTCAACTCATATCATCATCTGAGTCCTCCTGATCTCCATCCTCAGCATCCTCGAAGTCATCCTCCTCATCATTCTCATCCATACCTGGTGCTCCAACTGCTAGATCCGCTACCCTGTGCCTGCTGACACAGAAAGGTAATCAGGGATGGATGTCCCAACGGCGTCCTGCTACTCACAGTAGTGGTGCAACTCTGGATCTCGTTGGCGATGACCTCATCAACATTCACATCCATCTGCCTCAGCATACAGTAGATGAATATGATCCTGTGCATGGTGATATCAGAAACATTGGAGCACGGCTGAATATTGGCATGAGTAAATGTCATCCAGTACTTCGCCAGAGATGTCAGATCTGCCCTCTTGATGTTGACGGGCACTCCATCTAGCTTCCTCTGAAAATGTCCTCCAAGGACACACATAACCCTCTCAATATTCTCAAAATCTCTGAACTCCCCTGTATATGCTGCATACTGGCATTGCTCACCTGGCCACTCAGTGCCTAAGAAGCTTTTGATGGTGTAGGGGTCATATCGGATGATCTTCCCCCTAACATAGCTCATATATCTCCCCACCGACACTCCTCCTCTGGTCAAGCCATTTTCATAGAACTCTTTCACAAGATCAATACTAGTTGGTGCAGGATATGTAGCCAGCCTCTCCCAGTTTCGTCTCTCAATCTCCAATCCAAACTCAGGAGCCAAGTCTAGAATAAAAATAGCCTTCCTCTTTGATGAGTTGATATTTTCTTGACTGTATTTGGTTTATTGCACTTAAATAAATCAGGGAATTGTGTTTAATTATCCAATATTTTCCCGTTTTTCCTAATTATGCTTAATTTGATCGGAAATTCTTATTTTAGTTAATTTGAATTTTCTAAGCTGATTAATTGCATTTTTAGTTGCAGGGAAATTTTGGAGACATCTTTTAGAGCATTAGAAGGTGGCGTGGTCATTAAAGAATCTACAATTAGTCATTTCAATTTTAATTAAATTGTAACTTAGTTGTTTAGGAACTTTAATTAGGATTTTGTGCATTGGGCCTTATTAGTGGCAAATTTGTAAAAGCTCAAACTTTGTGGGTGATAACGGTCTCAAAACCGTTATTAAAACACACCCTTTGTAGCTTAAAATGAGCTTAGAATCAAGTAAAACTCTTAAGTTGTGTTACATGAGAGTCAAAAGTTGTTTTTAGAGATATTATGCTTGTTTTGCATTGTTTTGCAGGATTTTTGATGAAAATGGAAGATGGTAATGAAGTAGGAAGGTCATAGACTCAAGAATGAAGGAGAAAAAGGAATAAAAGAAGAGTTTGTGAACCGCTCAGCGGTAAATTCCACAGCTGAGCATCCGAGTGCAAGGAAAAGTTGTTGTTTGGCGCCCAGGCGGTGATGCTGAGCATCCAGAGCGACAAGAGGCAAACCGTTCAGCGGTCATTTTAGGCGCCTGGGCGGTGGCGTGTGTTGAGGCAAACCGCTGAACGGCCAATTTAGGTGCCTGGGCGGTTGTCTATTTTTATATTTTGGATTTTGAGATTTTTCTGTTATCTTTTTGGCTTATATATAGCCCTAGTGCGAATCCAAATGTAATTCTTTTGGTAGAGAACAAAGTCCACAACAGCTTTACACCTTTGGAGGAGATTTCTTGGATGCTTAGGCTCCACTTTATCAATTCTAGGGTTTGCTTTTTCCATTCTTCCATTTAGTTGATCTAGTTTCACCATGATTATGGTGAACTAAACCCTTAGTTGTTGGGGAACAATGTAATCTTTTGAAACTCTCATATATTGAAATTCTTGTTTACTTTATATGCTTGCATATGCTTAATTTATCAATTGTTGGGTTCTTTACCTTTGCTTAATGCTTCTACAGTTTAACTCATTCGGTAGATGTTGTTTGTCTTTATTGATACGGGGACGTACGGTAATGTCATGAACTGGGGTGAATTTCTTGATTATGTTAATACCACCTAGGGATAAGGCTAGGACGATCAATTGTATTTTGCTTCCGCTCATTATGCATTATTAGTTACTAGGGGAGGCTAGGGATAGCAAGCCGGTAATTAGTAATAGGCTCTTTTCACCAAGGGATTGGGTTAAGGGTAGACCAAAAACGTTTGCATGGCAATATGATAAATAAACAAAGTAAATAAGAAGAGTAGATATATGAGGGTGGATAAGATGAAATTGTAAACCCCAACAACCTCATTCATTCATAGTTTCTCTTCGTCAATTGAATTCCTGCATTTGCATGTTTATTTTTGTTTTGCATTTGCAACATTCAAATTAATTTCTTTTCTCAAGTTTTAAACAATTAGTTTACACGAAAGATGAGGCCTTAAGAGTCCTTTGGGAAGAACGATATTGGGTTTACCAATTATTATTACTTGATAGGATCTGGTACTCTTGCCAGGGGTTTAACAAGTTTTTGGCGCCGTTGCCGGGGACTCTTGGTTTAACTTTTTCTAGTACTGTAAATTGATAAATTTTTACTTGATTGTTGATATTTTTATATATTTTGTTTTTTTCTAAATAAAAGTGCTACTAGGGTTTGTGTTTCTTGTACATGCAACAGGAGACTAGACATACTAGGAGCAAGAAAAATACCCAACCTCTTCTTGACGGTTTAAGTGAGACAAGGGGAAGAAGGAGAGTCAGACGCCCATCTAGGGATTTATTCCCTTCTCCTAGCAGATTATTGTCACCTTCACCAGATAGAAGAACAGGGGAGATGGCAGAACAATTTCCTCCAAGACGCACATTGGCAGATCAATCTAATGTTGTAGGTCCTTTTCACTTTAACAGCATAGCCATGCCTAAGGATCAAATGACCAACATGGTGATGAATCCAGCACTAATACACCTAGTACAAGGCAACCAGTTTCACGGCTTGTCAAATGAGAATCCATATGATCATTTGACCACGTTTAGTGAAATCGGCAACATTGTGAAGATGGCAGGTGTATCAGATGAACGAGTAAAGCTTAGCTTGTTCCCATTCTCATTAGTGGGCAATGCTAAGTCGTGGCTTAATTCCTTTCCTGAAGGAAAATTCACCACATGGGAGACTGTGGCTACAAAGTTTGTCACTAAATATTTTCCACAGTCCAAAGTTACTCAAGGGAAGCTGGAAATTTCATCATTCAAGCAGGGTATGGAAGAGACTTTAGGTCAAGCATGGGAGAGATTTAAGGGCTTGCTGAGAAAGACGCCAACCCATGGTTTTGACAAAACCACCTTGGTTCTTGCATACCTTGGAGGATTGAACACTCAGTCAAAGATGATGCTGGTTGCCTCAGTTGGAGGCAATGTTAAACAAAAGACTGAAGATGAGGCATATGAATTGATAGAAAATATGGCTGCTAATGAGCAAGAAAATTACAATGCAAGAGGCATACCTGCACAAAAGAGAGGAGTTTTGCACTTGCCTGCAGATGACGCTATGCTAGCTAAGAACCATCTTCTGACTCAAAAGCTAGATAATTTAACAAAGATTCTATCACAACTTCCTAAGGAGATTCATAATGTTTCCCAAACACAGCAGTTGTGTGATTTCTGTGGTGGTGACCATATCAATGGTCAATGTGCTTTGCCTGAAGAGATGCAGCAAGAAGCTAATTTTATGGGAAATCAGTTTCAAAATTCCTACCAAGGTATGCCAAACAAGGTTGGAAGAATCATCCAAGTATTAGTCAGGCATCGAATTTCCCATCAGGGCAAACAGGAGGATTTAGGCAGCAGCAACCTTCACCTCTATGGTAGTAGGTCACCCATTTGACAGAGGTTGTCAGAGACTTAAATGATAGATTTGATAAATTCTTGAAGGTTTATGAGTCCAATCAAGCAGGAAATCAAGCCAGCATCAGATCTTTAGAGATGCAAGTCGGGTAGTTGTCAAAAAGGGTAGATACCACTGAGAAGCACCAATTTAGGGCTAACACTGATGTTAACCCTAAAGAGGAATGTAAAGCTGTTGTTACAAGAAGTAAGCAAAAAGTTGAAAGGGAAGTTGTGGAGATTGGAAGCAGTGATGAGGAAGAGGAGAAAAGAGAAGTCATTGAAATAAGCAGCAGTGAAGGTGAGAAAGAAGAGGAAGGAAAATTCAGTCACAATAAACCATTTATAGAAAACCAAGTGACTGTGGTGCCTTCTGTAGTCCAAAAAATTCCTGAAAGGATGAAATTTTATCTTGGAGATATCATAGATTTGGATACAGATGAAGATGAGCAAGAATTTGAAGTTCAACCTCCAAAAAGGAATTATCCGTCTAAGGTAAAAGATATAGGTTGTTTGAAACTTTCATGTATTATAAATGATTTTGAGGTAGAAGGAGCCATGATAGACTCTGGATCCAGCATTAATATGATGTCTGGATGGTTCTTGAGAAAGATTGGAGGGTTGACATTAAAACCGTCTAATCTTACTGTGACAGTGGCGGATGGTTCTAGTAAAAAGCCACTAGGTATGGTGGAAGATGTGGTTGTGCATGTGGAGCAATTGGAGTTTTCGGCTGACTTTCTAGTTATGGGCATTGAAGATGATGAGAGGATTCCAATTATTCTTGGAAGACCTTTCATGGCTATGTCTAAATTGTTCATTAGTGCCCATGATGGAAGAATCATGATGCGAGATAAGAAGAATTTGCTCTTATATACTGGTTCTAAAGGGAACAATAGTAGAATAAAGAAAAGATCCAGATTCAGAAAGTCAAGAAGAGAAGCTGCATCAGAAGAAAGCATGACAGGTACCAATTCTAACAGTTGTAATGTTTTACAGGTACCTAAAAATGAGGAGGTTGATAAAGGAGGAACAATTCACTCAGAAGATATACCACTTCCACGAGGCTCACAGGTAAAATTCAAGAAAAGGAAGTGGATTGTTGAAAATATTAAAGAAGATGGCAAGGTAGAGATCAGAAAACCATTTACTAAAGCCATCAAAAGAGTGGATAGAAGGAAACTAATGAGTTGGGAGGATGAAGATCCCAACCGGGATGGAAAGACTTGAAGATATTTAATTTTATCCCATTTGTTGTAGAACAATTTTTAGAATAGGTTTATTCTGGTTATGTAAGTTGATGGATTTTTGAACACTTTTTGGGTAGCATCTACTAAGGGATGCTAATTTTAAAGTATCCACTGAAGGATACATGAAGGTAAACCTACTAATGGGTGTTGGTAAGATTCGCACTTACTGATGAGTGTTAAACAGGTGTGGGTCAGGCTCGTGACGTTACCCAGGTATCTTTTTCTTTTGTACTTTGAATTTGTAGAATAGGTTGAACTTTGATTTTGTGTCTATGCTTGGCTTGTATAATGGTTCTGATGGTAGTATTAAAAGGCATGACAAGTAGTAGATAATGATTGAATGTGGTCGACGGAGAATGTATATATGTTGATATCCAGTTAAATGATTCACTAATGATATGAACAGATGTATTGTGGTTCATGATTTTGATTGTGATGCTAAGAAGGATAAATGAATGATGTGTGAGAAAGCATGTGTGTGAGGTTTTGAGCTCCAGAGTTCTTACTGATATATGTATTGTTCACAGGGAATCATGAATGATATTGCCTTAGTCT
Source organism: Vigna reflexopilosa (assembly GCA_027742785.1). Classification (NCBI taxonomy): domain Eukaryota; kingdom Viridiplantae; phylum Streptophyta; class Magnoliopsida; order Fabales; family Fabaceae; genus Vigna; species Vigna reflexopilosa. The sequence continues at coordinate 19,489,384 of CM050918.1, forward strand.
TGATAATTGATTGATTTGCATGCTTATGTTATATGATCAACGCCATGTTTGGAAGTCCTTATCTAGCCAAAATTTCACCCAACAAGTTTAAAATTTTATACCCTTTTTGAACCTTGGCCTTAAACAGGTTGAGAACCCTTGATTTGTAATTATTTATCTTGAGTACGGTTGAGAATAATTTTATGTGATGAAAAGGTTCAAGTTTGGGGTTGTATGGGGAAAATTGAAAGGCAAAAGAAGAGCATTGAGTTCAAGTATTGAAAAGAAAAGAATTCATGAGTAAAGAAGAAAAAGGAAAAAGTAAAAGCATGAAAAAGGAACTCAATGCAAAATTGATAAAAAGGGAAGAAGTTGGGAATAAATGAGTTTGGTGATAGAGAGAGTTTAAACTTGAACCTTTTCAAGGATGAAATAGCTCTCTTAACTCAAGAATTTTGCAATCTAGAAAAACCAAATTTTCTTGATAGCCTAGCCTCATTATAAACCTTGGAAAAGTCCTTGTGATGGCATTTGCATGTAAGGATTTTTATTGTTTTAGATACATGGCAATGTTGTTTTATGTGGCATGTGAATAGTAAAGAGTGGAGTGATTACTTAAACACTTGAGTGATTGAGTGAAACACTTGCTTGGTAAGAATTGTTGAAATCTGTGTTTATATCTATGCTTAGTGGATTGATCATTCATGAATAAAACATCTGTTGGGAAATATTGAAGTAGGTGAACTAGATTAGATTGAAAGCATGCTTGCATTTTGGTATGATTCCACTGAAAATCTGAATTGAAAAATAACTTGTCATGAAGAAATGGATTTTGAAAAGTGTAGAACTATTTGATGAAAGATTGGAAGGCCAAGTTTTTTTTTGTTTTGCTTGAGGAAAAGCAAAGTTTTAAGTTTGGGGTTGTGATAACGGTCTCAAAACCGTTATTTTCATGCATAAATTTGATATTAAAACACACCCTTTGTAGCTTAAAACGAGCTTAGAATCAAGTAAAACTCTTAAGTTGTGTTACATGAGAGTCAAAAGTTGTTTTTAGAGATATTATGCTTGTTTTGCATTGTTTTGCAGGGTTTTTGATGAAAATTGAAGATGGCAATGAAGTAGGAAGGTCATAGACTCAAGAATGAAGGAGAAAAAGGAAGAAAACAAGAGTCTGTGAACCGCTCAGCGGTAAATTCCACCGTTGAGCGTCCTAGTGCAAGGAAAAGTTGTTGTCTGGCGCCCAGGCGGTGACGCTGAGCGTCCAGAGCGACAAGAGCCAAACCGCTCAACGGTCATTTTAGGCGCCTGGGCGGTGGCGTGTGTTGAGGCAAACCGCTGAGCAGCCAATTTAGGCACCTGGGCGGTTGTCTGTTTTTATATTTTGGATTTTGAGAACTTTTTGTTATCTCTTTGGCTTATACATAGATATAAACACAAAGAAGTGACTCCTTTTTTTGACCTAGAAGGAGATACTAGTAACACAAAGAGAAAAAGTTAACACAAAAAAACCTTGGAGTTGTTACCAGAGATTTGATAAATGGATGTCTACTTAAATTATTACTGTTGGGAAAGGCTTGATATGGGCCTCATATGGGCTTCAATAATAAAAGGCAGTCTACTTAAATGATATATGGGAAAATGTAGTTTGCTGCTAGAAATGAAGAGGCTGACGTCAATTTCTCCAGACTTCCAAAGTGTCTTTTTGGTTTAATTTGTTTTCTTGTAATCCAACAATAAACATTGCATTTCCATGTGCGTTTTATGTCTTTTGAATAATTTAAACTTACTTTTACTCTGATTAAAAGACTTTGATGGATTATCTTCCATTTGAACCGATTAAAATGACTTTTCGTTGTGTTTTGGTGTAGTTTTGCTCGTGTCTTTTGGTAGCGTATTAGTACCTTCTCCCTTTAGTAGTTTCCTAGTAAGAAAAGCTTGCGTCTTTTGGTCTCTTATGGTATTTCAACCAAAACCGAACCTGGGTCCTTGCCTATTTCTCATGTCACCGTATTCTTTTTCATTGGCGGTTTGAATGACATCTAAGCAACGACCCAGGTTCGGTTTTTGGTTGAAATGTCATTACAGATGCAAAAGACGCAAGCTTTTGTTATGAAGAAACTAGCAAAGGAAGAAGGTGGTACAAGGCTACCGAAAAACACGCACAAAACTACACTAAAACACAACTCAGTAGACGTCGAATGCATAGTTGAATTCGACGTTATATAGTTGTTTTGAAAGAAAAAGAAAAAAAATAAAAAAGGAACTAAATAATAAAACGTCGTAGCCAGTATAAAATGACGTTATATGTTTTGATTTAAAAGAAAAATAAAAGAATAACTACTCGCTGAAGGAGATAACAGAAAACACGAAGAAAAAAAATTAAAAGATGGAGTTCATAGGAGAAATTTTATGAATGGATGTCTACTTAAAATAATTACTGTTGACGTCAAAGCCAGTTTAAATTGACGTTTTATTGGTTGATTTAAAAGAAAAATAAAAGAATAACTACTAGTTGTAATATACAACGTCCATCATTTGTTATTGTGACGTCATATTATTTAAAACAAAATTTTGTATTTATTTATTTTGTATTGAACGTGAATTGATTCCTTAAGTGAAGTTATGTGATTACCTAGGTTTCGTACACCAAGGACCATCACGTCAGACCCCAAATTGTTCGACGTTCCACATTGGTATAAACGTCGAAACCATAAAGTAGGCGACGTTCTGTGTGGTTTAAAAGAGAAAAGAAATAAAGAATAAAAGACGGATTCACTCTCTATCGTATAAAACGTCGAATATTTAACATGGGGGATGTCAAATGTGGGTAGAGTGATTCTACTGGAAGCAAACCATTATTTCGTTATTTTTTTATTTTAAATTGAAGGTCAGTTGTTTCTCAAAATGATGTTAAGTGTTTCTAAGGTCATTGTTTTACATCGTTCTGGCCCTTGTTTGACGTTAGAACATTTTAGATTACGTCTATATGTTCTTTGTTTGTCATTAATATATATTAGTCGGCGAACGAATTCAATAGAGGACGTGGAGCGATTGAATTTATTTACGGTAATGCCACCGGTCATTTTTAACGTTGCGAATTGGGCGGTTAGACGTTGAACGCGTGACGTTATAGCCCGCTTTTGCACCAATGATTATACCATCTGAAACTCTACTGATCTTCACCGTGTTGCATATCTCATTAAATGTGGTAAAATGATCATATGGACTTTCATGCGATAGTCCATTAAATTGGTTGCTTTGCACCAAGTGTATCAACGCAGGATTCATCACCATGTTCAGTGCATTGTTCCTCGGCATTGCTATGCTGTTAAAATGTTGAGGACCAACCACATTTGATGCGTCTGCTAGGGTACGTCTAGGAGGTTCCTCCCCAGCCATCTCTTCTGTGCTTTGCTGTAAAGCTACTGGTGAGGGTTGCAAAAGTCCTTCAGGAGAGGGGAATAATTCTCTAGATGGTCTTCTGACTTTCTTCTCCCTCCTTTCACTTAATCCTTCGAGAAGAGGTTGTTGATTTTTCTTGCTCCTAGTGTGAATTGCCTCCTGCATACACTAGAAACAAAAACCCTAAAAAGTACTTTTATATAAAAATAAAAACAAAAACAAAAACAAAAATCAAATCAAGTCAAACTCAATCAAAAATCAAACTACTAGAATAGTTAAACCAATAAGTCCCCGGCAACGGCGCCAAAAACTGGTTAACATCCTGGCAAGTGTACCAGATCGTACAAGTAATAAATAAACGGTAAGTCCGAGTATCGCCTCCCAAAGGACTCTTAGGCCTAAACGTTCATGTGATTTAAGGACATCATAAGACTTGAATAAACAATAAGTTGACTTTTAAATGCAAAACAAAAACTAAACATGTATGCAAAGATTCGATCAGTTGGCAGTAAAAGATATGAATGAATGATGTTGTTAGGGTTTACGGTTTCATCCTAATCCACTCTCAAATATCTACTATTCTTATTGAATTCAACTTTGTTATCAAAGTTTATGTCACTTTCTATTTTACTCTAAACCCGATCTCTCGGTGAAAAAAGCCTAATCACAATTACTAGTTTACTATCTTTAGTCTCCCTAACAATTATTCATGCATTGATGTGAACAAAAGCTTAAGGCAATTGACTTTCTTATTCCTATCTCTAGGTAATATTCATCATCAAGAGAAATTCTTCATGTCTAGACCTAACTATACGTCTCCATATAGAAAGAATCAAAGATGATACATTCGAATAACGTCTTAAACAAAGGATTAGCAAGAACGGAAGAAAAACTCAAACTATTGATAAACACAAGTATATTAATAAAATAAGAAATTCGATACAAGAGAGTTTCAAAGAATTACATCGTTCCTCAACAAAAAAAGCTTAGTTCACCATAATCATGGTGAAACTAGACGAATTGAATGGAAGGAATATAAAAGTTAACCCTAGATTTGTAATATTGGAGCTCTCGCATCCAAGATTCGCCTCCAAGGTGTGAAAACCCTGTTTCTGCGTCCTTTCTGCCAAAAGATACATGCTCTGGTTCGTGCACTTCTATTTAAAGCAAATAAAAATAACTGAAAATAAGCCCAAGCCCATAAGTACACCGCTCGGCTGTAGGCACGACATCTACTCCACCCCTCAACGCTGCCGCTTGAGTGTTCTCTTCAAATTCCTCTAACGATTCCACCGCCCGGCGGTGGGTTGTACCACCCGGCGGTGGCTGCGATTCCATCTTCACCCCTTAGCGGTGCCCTTTAAGCGTGTGGCAGTGTAATCATAGAAGGTCTCACCGCTCGACGGTGCTATCACCGCCCAACGGTGGCTGCTATTCAACTTTGCTTCATTCTTCCACCTTCTTCTGCATCCAACACTTCTCTTCCTTCAATTCATTTATCAAACTCCCCATAAATGTTGTCAAAACAAGGGAAACCACGCATAAAACCCAGAATTCCCACTTTGACTCTCTTTCTCTCTAACTTAACCATTTTTCATGATTTCAGGCTAATTATAAGTCATAAAGGGTGTGTTTTGATGTGAATTTTAAGTATGAAAATAAAGGTTTTCAGACCGTTATCATGATGCACCCCAATGATTTAAAAACATTAATTTCTTTGATTTAATTATTTTGGTGATGTAATTTTTAAATACTTTGGAAATAGCATCTACTAATGGATGCTATTTGAGCGAGTATCTACTGAAGGATACTAAGATGGTACACCTACTGATGGGTGATGGTAAGAAGGTTTACACCTACTGATGGGTGTTGGAGGATTCATGGGTCAGGCTCGTGACGTTAAACAAGCGCTACCTGGTAGGCAACCCAGTTGATTGAATTTATCTTTGTTTGTTTTGATTGTGTACTAGTTTCATTATAGAGGTTTGATGGTTGAATGTTTGAGTGGTGTCAAAGACTAAGTGTATTGATTAAGTGGGAGTGTGTGAAATGAGTAGAAAAGATATGAAAATCAAAAAATTGAGAGTTGAAGCTGAGGGGATTTGATCCAGAATGTTTAGGCCAAGCTAGAAAAGGGAAGAGATGAGTGTCGCACTCACTGTTCAGCACCAGCCTGGTGCTGAGCGCGACTTCTGTAGAGTTGGGTTCTTGGGTTTTAAATTGGGCTCTATCCTATCCACTGTCATGTATTTACGAATTTCATCTTCTTCATTAATGTTAATGCCACTTTCTAATTTACTTTAAACCCGATGTCTCGGTGAAGAAAGCCTACTCTTAATTACTAGTGTACAATGTCTAGTCTCCATAGAAATTAATTATGCATTACATGTTACCAATGAGAAGCATTGGTAAATCTTGTAGTAATGGTTTTGATGATGCTACAAGAAGTTTAACTTGAAGAAGATAATAGAAATATTTTTAAAAGCACTTTGTAGAATACAAATGTATTAGGAATGTCTTTAAATATGTAAAACTTGTATTTTTTGTAATATTACGTATTTAATCGATTATGGGGAGCAATAATCGATTATCCTGAGCTTTTTTGAAAAACTAGTTTGCTCTGGAATAATGATTATCACTACAAATAATCGATTATCACAGGTCTATTTTGAAAACTGCCCAAATTATTTTGAAAACCTGTAACGGACTTGAATAATCGATTATCACATACCATAATCGATTATTACTGGCAGTTGTAACATGACCCTTCATTTTCAGACCAGCTGCTTATAAATAGATGTTTAGAGAACTTCAGAAATAACGTTGTTGAATAGAGAGCTTTTGTAGAATACAGTTTGTCTGAGGAAGTTCTCAAAAGCTAGTTCAGTTCCCTTGCCTGGTCTCAAGAATAGGAGAAGCTCGCGTTTCGTGTGTCGATAGTTGAAGCAGTTCTCTTCGAGTTGGCAAGGTGCTCTGCTTGGTCTCATGAATAGGAGAAGCTCGCGTTTCGTGTGTCGAAAGTCGGAGCGGTTCTCTTCGAGTTGGCAGAGTGTTCATCTTCCGATTCGTTCGTCGAAGGAAGGTTCAATCATCATATTTTATTCACTCCTATTGTAATCTGTGAAACTGATTCTTAGTAAAATTGTTAATCACTTTTTATAGTGATTAACGACTGGACGTAGATTCTTTTGAATCGAACCAGTATAAAAATTATCTGTGTGATTTTTCTACTCCCTATACTCTTTACTATTATATGCATATCAACTGTTTGATAAATTTTCTTTTAGAAAATTTATTTTTAAAACTGACCATTTTAATTTAAAAAGTGACCGAACATGCTTTCCCCTAAACTTAATTTTTTATTCCACTCCATTATTCTCTGGCTGATACCAACCAACATTACATTCGCACAGAAGCTTAAAGGAAGTCGGTCCTCCTATTTCTATGTCTAGGTAATATTGCTCCGAAGAGAATTTCCCCATGTCTAGATTTCCCCGTATGTGTCTATATCGACAAAATCAATGATCATGCAATTGAATGAGTTAAACAAAGCATGCATAGAGTAAAAAGGAAAAACCCTAACAATTAAGGAAGTAAAGCATTATATCAAGAATCAATTCAATACATGAGAGTTTCAAAGGATTACGTCGTTTCCCCAACAATAATGGAGGTTTAGTTCACCATAAACATGGTGAAACAAGATGAAAATAATGAAAAGAATGAAAGATAGAACCCTAAAAGTTCTATATTGGAGCTTCCCATCAAAAATCCACCTCCTAGGGGTGAAAAGAGTGTTTCTACGCCTCTTTCTGTCAAAAGATAAACCCTCTAGGTCGACTAAATCCTTATATAGTTTCTAAAAATATCAAAAAATTGGCCCAGGCCCACGCTAACAGCGCTCAGTGCTGGAATTGCCGCTCAGCGGTAGGCACAATACTTCAAATCACGCTCAACGTTGACGCCCGGGCATATGGCAGTGAACTCAACTAAAGAGGCTGACGCTCAACGGTAAAAGTGTCGCTCAATGGTGGCTGCGACACTTGGATTTTCCCCTCAGCGTTGGCGCCTAAGCGTCAGCCAGAGAACTCCACAACGAAAATGGCGCTCAGTGTCAAAATAGCACTCAGCGCTAGCTGCGATTCTTCTTTTGTGCACTTTTCCTGCTTCTCTTGAGTCCTACTCCTTCCTACTTCAACTTCTTTCATCCAATTCATATTAATTCCTACCAAAACAAGGAAAACCAAGCATAAAACCAATAATACCACCTTCAATTCTCTTATTCTCTAACTTAAGCAAAAAACATGATTTCAAGCTAGTTTCTAAGTAATAAAAGGTGTTCTTAGTATCGAATTTAAGTATAAAAATAACGGTATTTTAACCGTTATCATAACCCCAAACTTAGAACTTTGCTTGTCTTCAAGCAAACAAGATGCAACTCAGTCTTCCACAAATCAATACAATGGTTCAACACATTCCAAAACTCTTTCTTTCAAGACAACTAATTACTCAAATCAGCTCATCAAACAGAATTCAGTCAAGATGCACACATGCTTTGATTCAACTCACTCATCATGGTGTTCACACAATCACATAATATCCAACATATGTTATTCTCATGAATGATCAATTAACTATGCATGGATGTAATCAAATATTCATTGAACTACTTCTCACCAGACAAAGTTTTTCACTCAATCACACTGGTGTTTCAAGAGGTCACATCTTCCCTCTACTATTCAAATGTCACATAGAATAAATTGCCTTTCATTTACCATAATTAAACACACTCATGTTGGAAAACAGGTTGGCTTCGTTTTAACACCAAGAGAGGGGGTGAATTGGTGAGTTTTCAAAATCACAGTCTTTTCAAAAACTTTTTCACAAAACAAAAACCTTTGCACAATTTTCTTGAATTGCAAGTAATAGAAATTTAAGTTCAGCGGAAAATTAAAGTAGACTACGTAAATAGCAGAATCGACTGAATGTAAAAGTGTAGGGATATAGAATTCAAATGCAGCTTTTTATACTTGTTCAGCCTCAATGCCTACATCCAGTGTCCTTCCAATCCCAGGAAGCAAATGACTATAATGGTCAAGGTTTTTACAACAAGGCTTTTATAGAGACCTCCACGTCAAAAATATAAAATACCTCTCTAACCCTCTAACCAAAATATAGGTCATACAAACAGCAAGACATGCAACAAAATATTCCCTCTTCTGCAATCTGCAACCCACTTTGAATAATCCTCAAAGTCTAACAGACTCCATGAGTCCACTCCCTGTAATCACAACAGGTACAATAACAATCACCACGGAATGCAACACGATTCTTGATGAACTAGAGAACACCTCAATTGTGCAGATAATGATAGAGCAGTAGGCACAACAGAATCCTCCTTCAGAACCTCTTCAAAGAATGATCACCACGGTCTTCAGAATGCTATCTGCCCTCTGCGAAGAGCCTCCATCCTAGCCTCTATCATTGACATATACATGTCCCTCATCTGGAATGGCTCGGCGTGTTATGTCAGTGCATCTGTAGGTACATGCTCCTGCTGTGCTGCTGCTCTACTAGGATGTCTCCTAGGTGCTCCTGCTGCCTCCTCTTCTTCACAGTACTGCTGATAATAGGCAGCGTCTATGGCCTTCCTAGGCCTCTCATATGGTGGAACTGCAGTATCCACCCTAGCCTGCTGACACAAAAAGGTGATCAGGGACGGATGTCCCAGCGGTGTCTTGCTACTCACAGTAGTAGCGCAGCTCTGAATCTCGTCTGCAATGACCTTCTTGACGTTCACATCCAACTGCCTCACCATGCAGTAGATGAAGATAATCCCATGCATGGTAATGTCGGAAACATGAGAGCACGACTGAATGTAGGCATGAGTGAATGCCATCTAGTATTTCGCCAAAGGCGTCAAATCTGCCCTCTTTATGTTGACGGGTACTCCATTTGGGTTGTTCTGAAAATGCCTTCCAAGAAGGCACAAAACCCTCTCAATGTCTGTTATGTCTCTGAATCCCCTAACAAGTGCTGCATACTGGCACTGTTCACCTGGCCATTTAGTACCCAAGAAACTGTTGATGGTGTCGGGGTCATACCGAACGATCTGTCCCCTCACATAACTCATGTATCTCCCAGCATCAACTCCTCCTCTGGTCAAGGCATTTGTATAAAAATCCTTTACCAGCTCAATGCTTGCTGGTGCAGGATATGTGGTCAGCCTCTCCCAGTCTCTCCTCATAATCTCCATTCCAAACTCAAGAGCCAAGTCTGGGATAAAAGTGGCCTACCTTTCCATCAATAATCTCCTCTCCTGCACAATCAAGTAATGCTCCTCATGTTTCCTAGAGAGGAACCTAGGAGAATGAAACCTCCTTGGCCTCTCAGGCTCCTTCCTCTTGATGATGATAACATTCCTGCATAAAATAAAATTCAAATTTCCACAGGAATTCATCATTAGAGGTTAGTACATCATCAATCAGATTCCAAACCAATTACAGTCCAACACTAAGGGAAAAACAAGACCCCTCAGCATCCCTGTATCAAAAACTCAAGCATCCAACAAAATCTGCAGTAGACCACTCAGCGTCAAAGAAGACCGCTCAGCGGTTTGCCTCAAGTCGCGCCACTGGTCAGCGTCCAAGCAGACCGCTCAGCGGTGACGACTAGGGCTTTTCAAAATCCTTTTCCAAATGGCCCTATTCTCCACTCTAACACTAATTTCATCAATCCAGACCAAATCCATGCAATTCAATCAGTTCAAACTGTATCTACTTCATCAAATCATGCATAGAAATCACAAGCCCTAATTTATCATGTTCCTACGCATGTGCTTCATCAAATTTCAAATTTAGAAACCCTGAGAATGAAATTGCACAACATACTTGAGTGGAGAGACTAGATGCTTGCAAGATTTCTTCCTAATTGATGATGAATGCCTCCTGATGCAAAGCCCTCGTTAAAAACCCCAAACTTTTGACAAGAGAATGGTATAAAATGAGGTTTTTGGGAATGGGTGATAAGAAAAAGTAGGGAAATCTCTTTATAAAACCTTTGAAACTGCAAAATGGGTGCTAGGGTTCGCAGAGAACGCTTGGGCAAGCTTCAAAGAGGATTTTCGAAAGTGTAGAACCCCAAAAACGCTGAGCTTTTAAAAGCCCAAGTGGGGTCTGCGCCGCCACCACTCAGCGGTAAAATGCACTGCTTAGCAGTGGGCGGTAATTTTATCCCTCTCTGCTTTGCTTACTTTTGCGTGATTCCACCCTGTCACACCTTATTTTAACCTTCAATTTTTCAATTTCATGCCTTTCCCCTCTCAAATGCACATGCAAACATATAATTCCCTTAAGACAAAGTTTAAAAACAAACAAATAATCAACTAGGTTGCCTCCCAGGTAGCGCTTGTTTAACGTCACGAGCCTGACCAAAACCTGTCTAGCACTCATCAGTAAGTGAAATTCTTACCAACACCCATCAGTAGGTGTACCTTCCTGTATCCTTCAGTGGATACATAAAAATTAGCATCCCTCAGTAGATGCTACCCAAAAATTGTTTAAATATCCAAACAATTACATGTCCAAAATACTAAAAATGTTTTACAACAAAATATATTCCTCCAGCAAAATCATGTGTTGTCCTTCGTGTTGGTGTCTCTAGTACACCAAATCCCCAACTTTCTTCCATCCACCTGCTTTGTGCGTCTGGAGTATGGTGCTTCAATCTCCACCACTCCTTTCTCCTTTAGCTCTTTTATCACCCACTCCTTCTTTTTATATTTCACCTTTATGCCTGGTTGGAATAGGTCTTCTTTTGGTTCAGGATGGATATTTTGTCCTTCTTCACTTACAGGTACCTGCAAAACATGACAGCTATCAGTATCAGTACCTGTTGCATGCTCTTCAGATGCAACTTCTCTTCTTAACTCTTTATATCTGGCTCTCTTTTTTATTTTGATTATACTTTCTTTAGCACCATCATAAATCAACACCTGTTCTTGATCTCTTAATATCATCTTCTCGTCATTGAAACACATCAACATTTTAGAAGTCCTCATAAAAGGTTTTCCCAATATTAATGGAATTCTTCCCTCATTTGCCATATCAACAACTACAAAGTCAATCAAGAACTCCAGCTGCTCAATTTGAACAATTGCATCTTCCACATTACCAACTAGCTTGTTAATAGAACCATCCGCAACTGTCAGGGTAGTTTGAGCAGGTTTTAATACTAGCCCTCCAATCTTCTTGAAATAATTGAAAGGCATCAAATTAATACTCGATCCTCAATCAATCATGGCTCTTCCTATATCGACATTGTTGATGACACATGGAAGAGTTAAACTCCCTAGATCCCTCCTTTTTTTCAGATGATCCTTCTTTCTAGGCTTAATACAAAATTCCTGATCTTCTTCATCATCAAGATCAATTACCTCTCCAAGATAATACTTAATCTTCTTAGATTAATCAGGAATTGGTGGAAGTATTGAAAGAACAATAGTCACCTGATTAAAGATCTCCTTGAATGGTTCCCAGTGACTTTCTTTCTTTACTTCTTTCTCCTCCTCTTCTTCTTTCTCCTCCTCTTCTTTTTCACTGCTTCCCTGCTCATCAGATTCTTCACTACTAATCATTTCTTCATCTTCTTCCTCACTGCTTTCAATATCAATTATCTCCACCTCTGACTTCCTTTTACTTCTCGTCAGAACAGCTTTGCACTTATGCTTAGGGTTAACATCAGTGTTAGCCCTAAACTAATTCTTTTCAGTGGTTTCTACCCTTTTGGACAGCTGACCAATTTACATCTCCAAAGATCTGAAGCTGGCTTGGTCACTAGCTTATTGAGACTCATAGACTTTCAAAAATTTATTTAATCTATCATTCAAGCTTCTGACAGTCTCTGTCAAACTGCTTACTTGCTGCCATAAAGGTGATGGTTGCTGTTGTCGGAAGCTTCCTGATTTCCCAGATGGGTTATTCTGATTTTGTCCAATACTAGGGTGGTTCTTCCAACCTTGGCTAGAGTTACCTTGGTTAAAATTACCTTGCCTATATTGGAATTTATTACCCATGTAATTGGCTTCCTGCTACATTTCCTCTGGCATAGCACATTAACCATTAATATGGTCACCACCACAAAAATCACAAAGTTGCTGTGTTTGGGAGACATTCCTAATCACCTTTGGAAGTTGCGAGAGAACCTTCGTCAAATTATCTATCTTTTTAGTCAGAAGATGATTCTGGGCTATTATGGCATCATCTGCTGGCAAATGCAAAACTCCTCCCTTTTTTATAGGTGCCCCTCTAAGTAAACGTTTCCTGCTCATTAGCGGCCATACTCTCAATCAAGTCATAGGCTTCGTCTTCTGTCTTTTTCTTGATATCACCTCCAGCTGAGGCGTCCAACATCATTTTAGACTGCGTGTTTAGACCACCTAGGTAAGCAAGAACTAGGGTTGTCTTGTCAAACCCGTGGACTGGTGTCTTTCTCAATAAGCCTTTAAACCTGTCCCATGCTTGGCCGAGAGTTTCCTCCATGCCCTGTTTGAACGATGAAATCTCCAGCCTTCCCTGAGTAATTTTAGGCTGCGGAAAATATTTGTTGACAAATTTGGTTGCCACAATCTCCCATGTAGTGAATGTTCCTTCAAGAAAGGAATTAAGCCACGTCTTAGCATTGCTTCCCAATGAGAATGGAAACAAGCTAAGCTTTACTCTTTCGTCTGATACTCCAGTCATATTCACAGTGTTGCAAATTTCACTGAATGTCGTCAAATGATCATACGGGTTCTCATTTGACAATCCGTGAAATTGATTACTTTGTACCAAATGGATTAGTGTTGGGTTCATCACCATAATAACTGTATGATATGTAGGCATGGCTATGCTATTGAAGTGGAAAGGGCCCACAACATTAGACTGATCTGCAAGTGTGCGTCTTGGAGGAGGTTGATTCGCCATCTCCTCTAAGTTCTGTGTAAACGCCTCCGGTGAAGAATGTAAGAGTCTTTCAGGAGAGGGAAAGAGTTCACGTGATGGACGTCTAACTCTTCTTTCTCTCCTATCTGATATACCTTCAAGAAGAGGTTGTTGCCTTTTCTTACTTCTAGTTTGTATTGCTTCCTGCATACACAAGAAACAAAAACCCTAAAAGCACTTTTACAAATAAGGAAAATAAAATAACAGAAAAATATATATACAATAATTACAATAATTACACCAAGTCAAAGTCAATCAATTTACACTACTCGAAAAGTTAAACCATTAGTCCCCGGCAACGACGCCACAAACTTGTTAAGACCTTGACAAGTGTACCAGATCGTATCAAGTAATATAATTGGTAAACCTAATATCGTTCTCCCAAAGGACTCAAAGGCCTTATCTATCGTGTAAGTCAATATCGTAAAACTTGTAGAAAAAATTAATTTATGGTTTCGATGCAAAAACAAAAAGTAAACATGCAAATGCAAGTGATTCAATTGGCAAGAAAAAGGTATGGATGAATGAAATTGTTGGGGTTTACAATTTCATCTTATCCACTCTCTTATATCTACTCTTCTTATTAAATTCGCTTTATTATCTAATTGTTATGCAAACTTTCTTAGTCTACCCTAAACCCGATCCCTCGGCGAGAAGATCCTACTACTAGTTACTAGCTTACTATCCCTAGTCTCCCCTAATAATTAGTAGTGCAAGTACCACAGAAGCAAAATACTATTGGTCGTCCTACCTCCCTATCCCTAGGTGGTATTTGTTAATCAAGGAATTCCTTATCAGTTCATGACTTCCCCGTACGTCCCCGTATCGACAAAGGCAAACATCTATTTATCAAATGAGTTAAATGATAATAGCATAGAGCATAGATAAAGAACCCAACAATTGATAATAATAGCATATGCAAGCATATGAATAAAACAAGAATTTCAATATAAGAGAGTTTCAAAAGATTACATTGTTCCCCAACAACAAAGGGCTTAGTTCACCATTGACATGGTGAAACTAGATGAAATACAATGAAAGAATGGAAAAGCAAACCCTAGATATGATAAAATGGAGCCTAAGGATCTAAGAAATCTTCTACAATGAGTGTAAAAGAGCTCTGGACGTCCTCTTCTGCCAAAGAATAAATTTTGAATCGCATTGGGGCTATATATAGGGCATAAAAGTAACAAAATTTAAGCCCAAGCCCAGCAGACAATCGCTCAGTGTCCAATTTTACCGCTCAGCGGTTTCCCTCAAGTCGCGCCACCGCTCAGCGGTCAGTTTCACCGCTGAGCAATTTGCCTCTGATCGCTCTAGACGCTCAGCGTCACCGCCTGGGCGCCAGACATCAGCTTTCCCTCAAATAATGGCGCTGTTAACAAACTGGCAAGTGTACCAGATCGTTTCAAGTACTATAATTGGTAAACCCAATATCGTTCTTCCCAAAGGACTCACAGGCCTTATCGTTCATGCAAATTGAAATCGTAAGACCTGTCAAGAGAAATCAATTGGTTTGTATGCAAGAAACAAAAAGTAAACATGCAAATGCGATTGATTCAATTGACGAGAAAAAGACTATGGATGAATGGAGTTGTTGGGGTTTACAATTTCATCTTATCCGTTCTCTCTTATCTACTCCTCATACTTAATTTGCTTTGTTATCTAATTATCATGCAAACTTTCTTAGTCTACCCTTAACCCGATCCCTTGGTGAAAAGAGCCTATTAATAATTACTGGCTTGTTTAACGTCATTAGCTTGACCCGGTAGAGTTCAAACACCCATCAGTAGGTGTTGATACTCCCCTTGCTTGATATTCTTTTCTTTTTCTTCTTCATGCTAAATTTCTTCATAAAGTTGAGAATACCAAGCACATGTTTCCATGTTTCAATCATAGGCACTTTAATCTCCAATTTCTTGAAGATCTCCATAAAGCACTTGACTTTCTTTTCCTTCCTATGATATTTTTTCTAATGAGGATGGGGTTTTTCATGTGATCTTTTCCTCTTTTCTCTCTTCCTCTTCTTCTCAATCTTCTTCTCCCTCAACTTTCTCTTTTTTTCTCTTTTTATTTTCTTCTTGATTTTTCCAAATTTTCTATTTTTCTTTTTTCTTTCAACCACTTGAATGGTAAAGCTCCCTGGATCTTGTAATTTAGGAGGTAAAGTTCTTTGTATGACTGCACTGCAATTTCCTTGCACCTCAATAGTTTCCTTCTCAATATACTTCCTTTTCTTCATGAGAAGTTCTTTCAAAAATTTCGCATATGATGGTATTTGCTGAAGTGCCTCAGAGAATGGTATGGTTATTTCCAATTCCTTGAAAATCTCCATAAAACGCTCGAACTGCTTTTCTCTCTCCTTTCTAGAATATATCTTTGGATAGGGCAAGGGTTTTTCATACTCCCTCTCTTTCAATTTTACAACCTTTTCTTCTATCGTTTCCTCATCAACAACCTTATCACTTTCAGAGCTAGTTGCTTGACATTCCTCCCTAAGGTTAACCTCAGTATTAACCCTAGAATTCAATATTTCATTGGAATGACGAATTTGTATCTCCAACCTTTTATTTCTTGCTTCACTCTCTTTTGTAGAGGAGAGAGTAATTTGGATCAGTCGTTCCAATGTCTCGTCCAATCTGTTGATTCGCTCATTCAAAGCAGATACCTGTTGCCTTAATAGTAATTGTTGATGTGGTTCTCCTGCTTGTCCATTCCAACCTTGATCCATGCTTGAGAGATGTTGCTGCGAATAACATTGTTGTATCTCCTCCATTCTTCTATTGTCCATGTCTTGTGGAAAGAGTTCATCACTCTTCATATTCTCCTCTACACCTTTGACATGGTATACTTCCATATTTATGATCCTCTGAAAAAGTTCTTCAGAGTCTGTGTTGTTCTTAAATGGAGAAATTTGTTGCTCAGCAGCTTGCCCAAAATGGCTTTGATCCATGTATGAGTGAGGTTCCCACCAGTGGTTGAAACAATTTTGGTAGAATTGAGTGCCCATATAATCAAATCCTCGTTCATACTGCATTCTGCAAAAGTTAGGCACAAAACCCTAGAAAACTTTTATTAGAACAAAAATAAAAATAAACATGAAAAATCAAGTCAAAGTTAATCAGTTTACACTACTAGATAAGTTAAACCACGAGTCCCCAGCAACGGCGCCAAAAACTTGTTAACAAACTGGCAAGTGTACCAGATCGTTTCAAGTAATATAATTGGTAAACCCGATATCGTTCTTCCCAAACGACTCACAGGCCTTATCGTTCGTGCAAATTGAAATCGTAAGACTTGTAAAGAGAAATCAATTCGTTTGTATGCAAGAAACAAAAAGTAAACATGCAAATGCGATTGATTCAATTGACGAGAAAAAGACTATGGATGAATGGAGTTGTTGGGGTATACAATTTCATCTTATCCGCTCTCTCTTATCTACTCCTCTTATTTAATTTGCTTTATTATCTAATTATCATGCAAACTTTCTTAGTCTACCCTTAACCCGATTCCTCGGCGAAAAGAGCCTATTAATAATTACTGGCCTGCTATCCCTAGCCTCCCCTAGTAATTAATAATGCATTATAACCGGAAGCGAAAACAATTGATCGTCCTACCCCCTATCCCTAGGTGGTATTGCTTAATCAAGGAATTTCCCCCAGTTCATGACAGTATTATACGTTCCCGTATCAATAAAGACAAACAACAATTATCGAATGAGTTAAACGATAAAAGCATTAAGCGCATGTGAGAAACCAAATAATTGATAATCAAAGCATACGACAAGCATATATATAAATAAGATGAAAAATGATTGTTCCCCAACAACAAAAGGGTTTAGTTCACCATTGTCATGGTGAAACTAGATGAAAAATGATTGAACAATGAAAAAACAAACCCTAGATTGGATAAAAAGGATCCTAAGCATCCAAGAGATCTTCTCCAAGGAGTGAAAATTAGGTCTGGCCGCCCTCTTCTGTTAAAAGAATTCATCTAAACTCGCACTAGGGCTATTTATAGCTGAGGAGCGTCACAAAATTTAGGCCCAAGCCCAACAGACAACCACCTGGCGCCACACTTTGGCGCCCGACGGTTTAACCTTAATCGTGCCACCGCCCGACGGTGAGTTGTACCGCCCAGCGGTTTGCCTCATATCGCAAAACCGCCTGGCTGCACCGCCTGGGCGCCAGACATTGGCTTCTCCCCACATTTGGCTGCCTAGCGGTGGATTTTGGCGTTGGGCGGTTCCTAGACTCTTCCTTTCTTCATGTTTCTTCTTCTTCCTTGAGTCTAAGACCTTCCATCTTCAATCCCATTTTTCATTTTCATCAAAAACGCTGCAAAACAATGCAAAACAAGCATAATATCTCTAAAAACAACTTTTGACTCTCAACTGACTCAAATTACATGTTTTGCTTGATTCTAAGCTCATTCTAAGCCTTGAAGAGTGTAATTTAATCTCAAATGAAGCATGAAAATAACTTTTTTTCAACCGTTATCAGGCACTCAGCGGTGCATTTTGATGTTGAGCGGTGCATAGACTCTTCTTTTCTTCATTTTTCTTCTTCTTCCTTGAGTCTAAGACCTTCCTTCTTCAATTCCATCCTTAATTCTCCTTAAAAACCCTACAAAACAATGCAAAACAAGCATAATATCTCTAAAAACAGCTTTTGACTCTCAAATGATTCAACTCAAGTGTTTTACTTGATTCTAAGCTCATTCTAAGCCATAGAGGGTGTATTTTGATATCAATTTAAGCATGAAAATAACTATTTTTAGACCGTTATGACCCTCGGCCTTGCAATGCTATTAAAGTGATGAGGGCCAACAATAGTGGTGAAATCTGCCAGAGTGCATCTACCATTATTCGCTTCAGCCATCTCTTCAGTACTTTGGTCAGATTCTTGTGGTGAGGGTTGCAAAAGTGTCTCCGGAGAAGGAAATAATTCTCTAGAGGTTCGTACCTTCCTCATCCTTCTACTTTCATTAATCTTTCAAGAAGAGGTTTTGAGTTTTTCTTGCTTCTAGTTCAAATTGTATCCTGCATACACATGTAAACAAAACCCTAGAAAGCACTTTTTTAGAACAAAACAAAAATCAAGTCAAAGTTAATCAATAATCACACGAATAGAATAGTTAAACCACGAGTCCACGGCATTGGTGCCAAAAACTTGTTAAGACTCTGGCAAGTTTACCGAATCGTATCAAGTAATATAAATGGTAAGACCAAATATCGTTTTTCCTATAGACTCAATGGCCTAAACAATCATGTGATATGTTGATTATTTAAGACTTGAAAACGAAAATTAGGTTTAGAATGCAAAAAGTAAATATGCATGCAAAGGTTGATCAGTTGACCACAAGAATACACAGGTGAATGATGTATAAAATATGGAATGGTTATGTTGTTGGGGTTGCCGACTTATCCTATCCACTCTCATGTATTTACGAATTTCAACTTCTTCATTAATGTTAATGTCACTTTCTAATTTACTTTAAACCCGATGTCTTGGTGAAGAAAGCCTACTCTTAATTACTAGTTTACAATGTCTTGTCTCCCTAGCAATTAATTATGTTTTACATTCGCACAGAAGCTTAAAGGCAATCGGTCCTCCTATTCCTATGTCTAGGTAATATTGCTCCCGAGAGAATTTCCCCATGTCTAGATTTCCCCGTATGTGCCCATATCAACAAAATAAATGATCATGCAATTGAATAAGTTAAACAAAGCATGCATTGAGTAAAGAGGAAAACCCTAACAATTAATGAAGTAAAACATATATATCAAGAATCAATTTAATACATGAGACTTTCAAAGGATTACATCGTTTCCCCAACAACAATGGAGGTTTAGTTCACCATAAACATGGTGAAACTAGATAAAAATAATGAAAGATAGAACTCTAAAAGTTGTAGATTGGAGCTTCCTTATCCAAAATCCGCCTCCGCGGGGTAAAGAGAGTGTTTCTGCGCCTCTTTCTGTCAAAAGATAGACCCTCTAGGTCGATTAAATCCTTATATACTTTCTAAAAATATCAGAAAATTGGCCCAGGCCCACGCTGACAGCGCTCAATGCTGGAATTACCGCTCAGCGGTAAGAGCGACACCTGAAATCATGCTCAGCGTTGACGCCCACGTGTGTGGCAATGAACTCAACTAAAGAGGTTGGCGCTCAGCGGTAAAAGTGTCGCTCAACAGTGGCTGCGACACTTGGATTTTTCCATCAGCGTTGGCGCCTAAGCGTCAGCCAGAGAACTCCATAGAGAAAATGGCGCTCAGCATCAAAATAGCGCTCAACACTAACTGTGATTCTTCTTTTGTGCACTTTTCCTGCTTCTCTTGAGTCCCACTCCTTCCTACTTCAACTTCTTTCATCCAACTCATATTAATTCCTGCCAAAACAAGGAAAACCAAGCATAAAACCAATAATACCACCTTCAACTCTCTTATTCTCTAACTTAAGCAAAAAACATGATTTCAAGCTAGTTTCTAAGTAATAAAGGGTGTTCTTAGTATCAAATTTAAGTATAAAAATAATGGTATTTCAACCGTTATCAATAGTGCATAGGTAAGCCCAATGTAGGTGGTACCAAAGAAAGGTGGGATAAAGGTTATATACAATGAAAAGAATGAGCTCATACCTACTAGGACAGTTACAGGGTGGAGGATGTGCATTAACTATAGAAAGTTGAATAAGGCCACAAGGAAGGATAATTTTCCCCTTCCTTTCATGGATCAAATGTTGGGGAGGTTGGTAGGACAAGCTTTCTATTGCTTTTTGGATGGTTAATCAAGTTATAATCAAATTGTGGTGGACCCATAAGACCAAGAAAAGACAACTTTAACTTGTCCATTCATTATTTTTGCTTATAGAAAAATGCCATTTGGACTGTGTAATGCTGTAGCCACATTTCAGAGATGTATGCAGGCAATCTTTGCAGACATGATAGAAAAATGCATTGAAGTCTTCATGGATGATTTTTTGGTATTTGGTGATTCCTTCCAATTATGCTTATCTAACCTAGATAGTGTCCTTAAAAGATGTATTCAGATAAACCTTATTCTTAATTGGAAAAAGTGCCTTTTCATTATAACTGAAGGTATTGTTCTGGGTCACAAAGCTTTCTCCAGGGGAATTGAGGTTGACAAAGCTAAAGTGGAAGTCATTGAAAAACTTCCACCACCGACAAATGTGAAAGGTATCATAAGCTTTTTAGGGCATGCCGAATTTTATAGAAGATTCATTGAAGACTTTTCAAAGATTGTCAATTGATAACGGTTTAACAACCGTTATTTTTATACTTAAATTTGATATCAAAACACACCCTTTAGCTTAGAATCAAGTAAAACACTTAGTTGAGTCACATGAGAGTCAAAAGTTGTTTTTAGAGATATTATGCTTGTTTTGCATTGTTTTGCAGGGTTTTGATGAGAATTGAAGATGGAAGTAAAAAAGGGAGGACTTAGACTCAAGAGAGAAGGAGAAAAAGGAAGCAAAGAAGAGTCAAAGTCACCGCTCAACGTTATTTTCCAGTGCTGAGCGCCAGATTCGAGGGAGCAGTCACTGCCTCTCGCTCAAGCAGTGTCGCTGAGCGTCCAGGCGATTAGAGGCAAATCGCTGAGCGGTGAGATGGACTGTTGAGCGTTCCTGCGATTAGAGGGAAACCAATGGGCGGCCAAATTAGGCGCTAAGCGGTGGAATGCTGGACTTGGGCTTAAATTCTGTTACTTTTATGCGTTATAAATAGCCCTAGTGTGATCTTCAGAGTAATTCTTTTGGCAGGTAGATACGTCCAGAGCACTTCTACACTCCTTGGAGGCGGTTTCTTGGATGCTTAGGCTCCAATTTATCAAATCTAGGGTTTACTCTTCCATTCTTTCATTTAATTCAATCTAGTTTCACCATGTCCATGGTGAACTAAACCCTTTGTTGTTGGGGAACAATGTAATCTTTTGAAACTCTCGTATATTGAAATTCTTATTTGTATTCATATGCTTATATTATCAATTGTTGGGTTTCTTATCTATGCTCAATACTTTTATCGTTTCACTCATTCGGTAAGAAGATATTTTCCTTTGTCGATACGGAGACGTACGGGGAAGTTATGAACTGATAGGGAATTCTTTGATTAAGCAATACTACCTAGAGATAGGGGTAGGACGATCAATTGTATTTGCTTCTGTGATATATGCATTGCTAATTACTTAGGGAGACTAGAGATAGTAAACTAGTAGTTAGTGATAGGTTCTTTTCGCCGAGAGATCGAGATTAGGGTAGGCAAAGAAAGTTTGCATGATAATTAGATAATAAAGCGAATTAAATAAGAAAAGTAGATATAAGAGGGCGGATAAGAAGAAATTGTAAACCCCAACCACTCCATTCATTCATATCTTTTCTTTGTCGATTAAATCATTTGCATTTGCATGTTTATTTTCACTTTGCATACAACCACAAAAATTGTTTCTTTTTCAAGTTCTATAAGATCAATTTACATGAAAGATAAGGCCTAAGAGTCCTTTGGGAGAACGATATTTGGTCTTTCCACTTATTATTACTTGATACGATCTGGTACACTTGCTAGGGGTTTAACAAGTTTTTGGCGACGTTGTCGGGGACTCGTGGTTTAACTTTTCAAGTAGTGTAAATTGATTAAATTTGACTTATTTGTATATATTTTATTCTTGTTTTATTTCTATTATTTTTTATAAAAAGTGCTTCTAGGGTATTTGTTTCTTGTTCATGCAGGAAACCATTCATACTAGAAGTAAGAAAAACCAGCAACCGCTTCTTGAAAGACTATCAGACAGGAAGGGAAGGAGAGTCAGACGTCCATCTAGAGAACTGTTTCCTTCTCCTGAGAGACTGTTACAACCCTCACCAGAAGCTCTTACACAAGATCCAGAAGAGATGGCGGCTGAGCAACCTCCTCCTAGACGCACACTTGGTGATGCATCAAATGCGTGGGCCCGTTTCATTTCAACACTATAGCCATGCCAAGGGATAATACAACTACATGGTTATGAACCCTGCATTAATTCATCTCGTACAGGGCAACCAATTTCATGGTTTGTCAAATGAGAATCCTTATGATCATTTGACAACATTAAGTGAAATTTGCAATATTGTAAAGATGACTGGAGTATCTGATGATCGAGTAAAGCTTAGCTTGTTTCCTTTCTCACTGGGAGGCAATGCTAAGACATGGCTAAACTCCTTTCTAGAAGGAACTTTCACTACGTGGGAGACTGTGGCGTCCAAATTCATGAACAAATATTTTCCACAGTCGAAAGTCACCCAAGGAAGGTTGGAGATCTCTTCATTTAGACAGGGCATGGAGGAAACTCTCGGACAAGCATGTGATAGGTTTATAGGTCTATTGAGGAAGACGCCAGTATTGGGCAAACTCAAAATAACCCATCTGGGCAAGCAGGAGGCTTCCTTAACAACAAACCGCAGCAACCATCACCCTTGTGGCAACAGGTGAATAGTTTGACAAAGATTGTTACAAGCCTTAATGATAGATTTGACAAATTTTTGAAGGTTTATGAGTCTCAACATGCAAGTGACCAAGCCAGTTTCAGATCTTTGGAGATGCAAATTGGTCAACTGTCAAAAAGGGTGGAAACCACAAAGAAAAACCAATTTAGGGCTAATACTGAAGTTAACCCTAAAGAGGAGTGCAAAGCTGTTGTAACCAGGAGTAAAAGGAAAGCAGAAAAGGAAGATGTAGAAGTTGAGAGTAGTAAAGAAGAAGAACAAAGAATAGATGGTCACAATGGGCAGTTTAGAGAGATTTTAAATCAAGTGACTATGGTGCCTTCAATGATTCAGCAGATTCCTATTTACTCCAAGAGACTAAAATATTATCTTGGAGAGGTGATAGATCTTGATGAAGAAGAACAGGAAATTTCTATCCGATCTAAAAAGAGGACACATCTGCCAAAAATGAAGGATCCAGGGTGTTTGACTCTTGTGTGTGTTGTTAATGATGTCGATGTAGGAGGAGCTATGCTAGATTCTGGATCTAGTACTAATATGATGCCTAAGCGTTTCTTGAAGAAAATTGGAGGGTTAGTATTAAAACCATCTAATTTTACTGTGACAGTGGCGGATGGTTCTACTAAAAATATGTTTGGTATGGTGGAGGATGTGATTGTTCGTATTGAGCAACTAGAGTTCTTGGTTGACTTTATAGTCATGGATATCGAGACGGATGAAAGGATTCCAGTGATTCTGGGAAGACCTTTCATGACAACTTCAAAAATGCTTATTAGTGTCCATGATGGGAGGATCATGCTAAGAGATCAAGAACATGTGTTGTTGTACAATGGCTCTAAAGAGAATAACATAAGAATAAAGAAGAGAGCCAGACACAAAAAGTCCAAAAGAGATGCTGCATCTGGAGAGAGCACAGGTACTGATACTGATAGTTGTAATGTTTTACAGGTACCTATAAGTGAAAATATTGATAAAGGACGAACAATCCATCTTGAATCAAAAGATTACTCACTCCGACCTGGCATAAAGGTGAAGTACAAAAAGAAGGAGTGGGTAGTGAAAGAATTAAAAGAGAAAGGAGTGGTGGAGATTGAAGCACCATACTCCAGACGTACCAAGAAGGTGGATAGAAGAAAGTTGAGGATTTGGTGTACCAAAGACACCAATACGAAGGAGAAGACGTGAATTGCTGGAGGGCATAATTGTTAACACTCTGGCAAGTGTACCAGATCGTATCAAGTAATAATAAATGGTAAGTTTGATGAGTCGATATTTTCTTGACTGCATTTAGTTTATTGTGCTATAATTAATCAGGGAATTGTGCTTAATTGTCCGGTATTTTCCCGTTTTTGCTAATTGTGCTTAATTTGACTGGAAATTCTAATTTTAATTAATTTGAATTTTTTGAGTTAATTATTTGCATTAATATTTTCACGAAAAATTTTGGAAATACAATTTGGAATATTTGAAGGTTAAATGAGGGAAAATTTTGGAACGTTTTCTGGGAATGAAAAAAATGGCACACGCTCTTTTCGTTGCTTGCATTTTTTTATTCAACATTTTTTATTGCATATGGCACACGGGCTGGTGATTATTATTTAGGAGAGAAAACTTAATTTTCATCAGCAAATAGGGATGCACACAATGTGAGGTCCAGCCACCATCAAAAGGAAACACACGTTCCAAGAGAAAATAGAGCTGATTTCAATTAAGCTTGGAAAAGGGAGTCACGGCTTGGGCTGGAATGTAAGGCACTCACGGTCCAGTTTGGATAATAAAAAAAAGAACAAAAACACATCCAGTCCAGCAGCTTGGGTGAAGACTTTGCTTTCATGCAATCAAGGAAGGAATGTCACGGTTGGAAGAAAATGCTTAGTCATTTGAAAAGGTGCCCATGAGCAACATAAAAGTACAGTAGCTTGGGAAATACTACACAGCCCATGAAATAGTTTTAGAAGCTTGGAGAGGTGCTCAGAGAAAAAGGCAGCGGTGCTCCAGCGTGTAGCTACTTCCAAAACGTGACAGCACACGGTTTTTAGCTTTTAAAAAAAATGCAAGTGGACTGGATGAGGAGCTCCAAAAATTAAGGGTGTATTTAATTGAATACGTAGAGCAGCTTGGCCCTGCCTTCACGCATCCAAAAGGGCAGCACTCCACCTAGCATCAAGGCTTCACGCAGGCTCATGCTGGCAGCAAGGCAAATTCCAATTTCATCCAGCTGCAGCAACAAGCGGTCCAGCAGAGGAGAGAAAGCCACGTTCCAGCAGCTGCCTTCACGGCCCAGATAGCAAAGGAGGGCTCCATCTTTTTACATGGAATAGAAGACGCACATCAGAGGGGAGAGATATTGAAGTCATGGAGGGTTACGGCTAGGGCAGGATCATCCTCTCTTCACCTTTTCTTTGCTTGAACTGTAGTAGTAGCCACCACCGAATGAACATTTTGCTTTTCTTTAGGGGGAACACTTTTATTGCTGGAGAGAGCCGCCACCCATTGTAGGGGATTCATTCGTTTTCTGGAATTTTAGTACGAAAATGGTGTTTTTGGTTTTCAACATAGAGGTGCAGCAGCCACCTTGATTTGGCTTTTCTTTGAAGAACGTTTTTTTTAGCTTTGAATGTTGTTTTTACGTTGTGGTATTTTTCTTTATTGAATGGTAAGCACATTTTCCTAAAAGAGTTGCACATTTGATGAATCTTAGAAGCCTTTTATTTTATTTTCCTTTCCTTTGTTCTAGAAAAGCGTGATCTCATTTTAGCTTTGGTTGAAGAAAGTAAAACCGTTGCTGGCAGCGGACGTTTCCAAGTGTGAATGAGAGAAGCTCTTTTGCTTTGTGCTGATTTTTGTGCTGGAAGAAATACCTCTTTTCAGTTTCTTTTTTTTTATTCAATGAGTTGTTGTCACGGCATTTTACTTTTCTTTCCTTGAGAGACACATGTGCTGTCACGTCTTGGTTAGCTTTGGATTGTAAAAAAATGTACATTTAACTTTTGGTTAGCTTTGGATTGTAAAAAAATGTACATTTAACTTTTGTTGTAGTAAGCAACATTTAGGTGACGGCTTGGAAGAGAAAATGAGAGTTGGAGCTGGTGCATGTACTTTTTAATTTAATTTTTATGTTCCAACGTTCGCAATTTAGATTACTGTGAACGGATTCTCTTTGTGTTATTTTTGTAAGGCATTGCTTTTAATGTTTTAGCTTAAGCATTACATTTTTATAGCTTGAATTATGCTTGGATATTTACCTATTGCTTTGTCCGATTTAATGTCTCTGTTCACTATATTGTCTGTTATGTTTGATTGTGTTAATTTAGTTGACATGTTAGCTTAAGTTAGTCGGATTGGTCATTAATAAAATTACAATGTTTCCTTGAGATTTATTGGACTGTCTTTATGTTTATTCTGCTCTGCCTAGCATTCTGTAAAATCTGACTGTGTTCTTGCAACGGGTATACGCTTAGTTGCCTAATTGGTGATTTCATCTTCGCTTAGTTAATCGATCTGTATAGAACACATAGGATGGAATAGGTGTATTGCGTTCGCTTAGTTCGTAATTTTGATAGCATGATTAGCCTTCACTTAGTCGGTTAGCTGTGCTGGATTAGAGGCTAGAGTAGTTTATTCATGAGACTCTTGCACTTTAATTGTCATACTGCTGCTCTGATTTAGCTCAATATTTAATCTGTTGTGTGCTTGCGATTAGGTATACGCTTAGTTGCCTAATCGGTGTTTAATCTTCGCTTAGTTGATTAGACTGCATGGTGGATGACTGATTGGATTTGAGCATTGCATTCGCTTAGTTTGCAATTTTGAAGACCGGATTAGCCTTCGCTTAGTTGGATGATTCGTGTTGGATTTGGATTAGAGTAGTGTGTACTTGTCGTTGATCTATGATTGGAAACATAGTAATTGAGTTAATGACCAACCACTTTTATTCTGTATTTGATTCCGTTTTTACATTCTGTTTGCATTTCTGTTTACATTTCTGTTTGCATCCGTGTTTCAATTTAATTCATCCGCATTCACACAAACTTTTCACAACCCCCCCCCACTTCGTGTCTGACCTAATTCTCGAACCACATTTGGTCCTTGAGAGACGACCTAGGAGTCACTTCCTAGTCTATACTGCATTCTTTATGCACATTAAATTTGCATAGGGTGTGACAACCCATTAAAGTCCAAGTATCGTTTTCCCAAGAGACTCACGACACTAAACTGTTGTGCTTTTGGTTAACCAATCAAGACTATAAGAACAAAATATTTTTAGGGTTTTTGAATGTAAAGTGCGGAAAAAATAAGCATGAATGCAATTTGATCAATTAAGGTTAAACACAAAAATGGATGAATGATGTTGATAAAATGAGATGGATTTGTTGCTAGGAATATAAAACCAAACTGGTTAATATGTGTAACTAAATCAGCCCAATTCAAAAAAATCAGATTGGTCCAAGCAAGGCTTGAATGAAAACTGAAATAGGAAAAGGAATTGGTTTACAGATGCAAGTGTGGCTTCTCTCATTGGAGGTTGTTGTTATTGACCAGCACTAATCTCAAAACTGTAGAGTATGGTGTTTTCACTCTGCTATTCCAGCACTCAATATAGGTAATTCAGAATGATGCAGGTCAGGGAATGAAAATCTGTTGCATCGAGACAACCTTCATCTTGAGGTTTCTGCCTATACTCCACTTCCTAAGAGGCTACCGGTGATGCAAAGGTTTCTAGATAGGTTGCACCCTAAAAAATCTCACACAAACCACCAAAAGTCAAGGGTTAATTCATGAAAGCATCCCAGATGCTGCCAGCAACATTAACGCATCAAAATGCACCATTGCACATTTTATCAAACGAGTTATGTGCAAGAAAGACAACAATTATAAATCAAGCAATTAAATGGTAATCAACAGCGGAGGCACTCAAAAGGAACCTATGAAATGTTGTAGAGTGGATTAAGAATGCAAGAAACCAAAAACAAGTTGCATTGACATTGAATTCAAGCTCAATTAAGAATTAGGCAAAACTGTTCGATAAAATGCCTGAAAGATGTTCTGTTTTGGTGCATCATATTTAGGAAAAAGACTGGCCCTGGTTCGTTAGCTTTTTAAGAAGGTTTATATACCATACGGGACCTCGTGTACCGTTCGGTTTCCTGCACACAACCAGGCTGACCGTCCAAAACGACCAACTAGGCCGACCATCCAGGTCGGCCAACCACCCTGGCCGACCACATGGTTAGATTATAAGCGGTGATAGCTGATTAAAGCCCCTAATGGAGGTTAAGGTGTTATTCGGCCGTCATCAGGCCCACGGAAGGTAAAAGCCCATTACACCCAGTATAAATAAAGAGTCCCAAGTATGATTTCTGGACAGATTGCACACGCTGCATATTATGCATTACTTGCATCCCCTACTATAATCGTTCGGTCACTTAACTGACTTGAGCGTCGCAGTGTCTTTGAGAGGTACCCGCCCGACCTGGAGAACGAGGAGGGAGAATGAACTCGGAGTACGAGGAAGAGGCAGTTAACCGTTCGACCCTCAACAGGTAAAGCGTCTAGTCTTCATGAGCTCGTCTGGTCTCCATCAGTTAGCAGCCCTTGCCACCCAGTTCAGTCCCTACCACTCGACAGTCTTCACACGCCACCCGACCTTCTACACCACCTGGAGTGCTTGGAGCGACGCTTGTCCGGTTTTCAATCTGGAGCGCTGGGATACGTCTGTCCAGTCTTTGGTTCAACTCGGAATGTTTTAAGGGACCCCCAAACCACTCCGAAAAAGTTTAAATGTTGCCTTTGCATTGTTTATTTCTTATAATCACAATTGTACCAAGCTTTTGCTCCCAGTTTACACAACTATAGATGCACCATACAAATCACCAATTAGGCAATAGAATTGCAACTTGTATCAGAAAGAAGTGCAAAAATTGGTGGTTTGAAGAGTCACTTTGCACAAAACTGTTAGAACACAAAATTCTATAGCACTAAGAAGTTTAGTTTATAGATTCAAACTTGTAAGTGCTGCCAATTGAGGCCAAATAATAGTATTTCAAAATTTCACTAATTAAGTTCCATTTTAGTATCATTTCAAACAACTCTACCACCAAATTTTAGATGTAATGAAACAAATGAGTTTGAGACACTCAATGACAGTTAGACACAACAAATTAAGCTTGATATAGGCACTAAAACTACATTTAATGATGTCCAACAATGAACTAAATGTTGAACCATAATTTAAACACTACAGCAGCTTCACACAAATGACTCACTAAGAGAAGCAGATCGACCAACTGCAAATTAGAACTCTGTTGGAGTTTTTTTAGTGTAACCAAGCTTTGCCTAAGCAATTCATTGCTTATATAATGTGAAAATGATACTAGCTCAAACAGACCTATACATCTCAAGGCTAGATTTGCAATCAAATATTCAAAATAACCAACACAGTTTTAAACATCAGAATAATGTTGTGAACCAAATACAAGGCTGCATCTGTTGCCACAAATCAAACATCCAAGCTTTGGAATAAATTTTTCAAGGCTCATATGACATGTAGATGGTGAACATATGTGCAGATTATGCAGATCAAATCAAACACGGTTCCAAACCAGAATTGAAGACAAATAAGCAAGTAAACATGACTGAACGATAAAACTGAATGAATGCTTCAACTAAAAATGACTCAAACACAGATTTGACCGATTGAAATGATAAAAACCATCAAGGAAAGGTTGTCACACAAGAATTAAACACACATAGAACCTATTGGAATCAAGATTGTAATGAAACAGTGATAACGGAACCAAGAAGACAAGGGAAATTATATTGGGCAAAAAAATGGAATAGATGAAGAACAACTTAGCTGGAACGACTAGCTGGAACCTGAGCTCTGAATACCACATTATGGCTATCTTTGTCATGATAGAAGCCATGGATCTGTGAACTGGAATGAAGATGGCTCAATGAACTCAAGTGTCAGCGAAAGAAGGTGATTTTTTGGTGGAGGAGGAGCTATCTATGGAAGTGGTACTAGCTCTGACGACCTTCCATCCCTTAAAGGAAGCTAGAGGAGGTTCGGATAGGGATGGCAAAAAAATTGCAGGCACGGGTATCTGTGGGTAAAATCTGTTGAGATTGTTGACAACACAATATCTATATCACTCTGGTTTTTTATGATGACAACACATTTTTAATAACACATGTATTGTAATGTGTTACATGTTCCAATCTTTAATATTGAATGTTATCGTGATGAACATGTTTGTGTGAAATCTGATATATGAATGCATACTCACTATTGATATATGTGACATCTGTTGTGATTCCATTACATATGTTTTGGAAAAGGAAAACCACATGCACTTTTATGAACTTACATTGTGTGGCATAACTGCCAGCTATAAGTTGACTTCATTATGGGGGAAGTCAAATTACTCTCGTGACTATGCACATATTTTCAAATACAATGCTGTGAGATTTTGCATTGAAAAGAATTTCAAAATGAATTGTTGTGTCGAAGTCGACTGTATGCGCCACACATTCGACTGTATTAGTTGTTTGATTAGAAATTTTGTTGTGCTCATGAACAGTAACAACTATATTTTAAAAGTTAGTTGAGCATTGAATGAAAGTCAACTGTAATGAATGTGCAATTAATTTGTTTGACTGGACTGCTACTAATTTGACTTATCTGTTATAACTGTTAGGGACAGTCGACTGTATTAGTAATGTATTCGACTACAGGAGCGTCTGATTTATACAAATCTATAAATAGACGACACCTGAGTTGTTTCAGAGAACTTTTGGAAATCTAACATTTTCATATTTTGTTTCAGATTTAGTTGTGATCTTTCTTTGAAGAGTTTCTGAAGGAGATTGATATTGCGCTTACTGCTTGATCAGAATCTGCACAATTGAGGTGTTCTCTGGTTGATCAAGAATCGTGATGCAATTTAGTGGTGATTGTTGTTGTACTTGTTTTGACTACAGGGGTTGGACTCGTGGAGTCTGGTACACTTTAAGGATTGTTCAAAGTGGGTTATAGATTGTAGGAGAGGGGATATCTTGCTGCAAGTCTTGCTGTGTGGTTTGCCTATATTTTTGTAAGAGGGTTAGAGAGGTGTTTTATATTTTTGACGTGGAGGTCTCTTTAAAGCCTTGTTGTAAAAATCTTGACCATTATAGTGCATTTGCTTCCTGGTATTGGAAGGACACTGGATGTAGGCATTGAGGCCGAACCAGTATAAAAACTTGCGTTTGAATTCTCTATCCCTACTCTTTTAAATTCAGTCGACTTTACATTTCATGTAGCCAACTTTGATTTTCTGTTGCGCTTAAATTTTTATTACTTGCGATTCAAGAAAGTTTGTAAAGTTTTGTGTTGTGTGTAAAAGATTGCGAAAAGAATCTGATTTTGAAAACTCACCAATTCACCCTCCTCTTGGTGTTAAAACGAAGCCTACCTGTTTTCTAATAATTGGCACCAGAGCTGGCTTTCATAAGATATTTGAAAAACTACTCGACTCTATTTTTCTTTGAATCGACTATATACCTGGGAATGGCTTCTGCTTCTCACACCAGAAGGATATTTGAATCTAGATTTGAATTAATTTCAGCTGCTTGCTGATAACGGTCTAAAAACCGTTATTTTCATGCATAAATTTGATATCAAAACACACCTTTTTGGCTTAGAATGAGCTTAGAATCAAGTAAAACTCTTAAGTTGTGTCACATGAGAGTCAAAAGTTGTTTTTAAAGATATTATGATTGTTTTGCATTGTTTTGCAGGGTTTTTTTATGAGAATTGAAGATGGAAATGAAGTCGGAAGGTCATAGACTCAAGAATGAAGGAGAAAAAGGAAGAAAAGAAGAGTTTGTGGACCGCTCAAGCATCAATTCCAACGCTGAGCGTCCAGAACGGCAAGAGCCAAACCGCTCAGCGGTCAAATGTGACGCTTGGGCGATGGCGTGGAATGAGGCAAACCGTTGAGCGGCCAACTTTGGCGCCTGGGCGGTTGTCTGTTTTTATATTTTGGATTCTGAGATCCTTCTGTTATCTTTTTGGCTTATCTATAGCCCAGTGCAAATCCAAATGTAATTCTTTTGGCAGAAAGAAATGTCCAGAGCTGTTCCACACACCTTGGAGGAGATTTCTTGAATGCTTAGGCTCCACTTTATCAAATCTACGGTTTGCTTTTCCATTCTTTCATTATTTTCATCTAGGTTCACCATGATTATGGTGAACTAAACCCTTTGTTGTTGGGGAACAATTTAATCTTTTGAAACTCTCATATATCCAAATTCTTATTCACTTTATATGCTTGCATTGGCTTGATTTATCAATTGTTGGGTTCTTTACCTATATTTAATGCTTTTACCGTTTAACTCATTCGGTAGATGTTGTTTGTCTTTATTGATACGGGGACGTACAGTAATGTCATGAACTGGGAAGAATTCCTTGATTATGCTAATATCGCCTAGGGATAGGGATAGGACGATCAATTGTATTTTGCTTCTGTTTATAATGCATTACTAATTACTAGGGGAGGCTAGGGATAGCAAGCCGATAAATAGTAATAGGCTCTTTTCACCAAGGGATTGGGTTAAGGGTAGACCAAAAACGTTTGCATGGCAATATGATAAATAAGCAAAGTGAATAAGGAGAGTAGATATATGAGGGTGGATAAGATGAAATTGTAAACCCCAACAACTCCATTCATCCATATTTTCTTTAAGCCAATTGAATCATTGCATTTGCATGTTTACTTTTGTTTTGCATTTAACCATTCAAATTAATTTCTTTTCTCAAGTCTTAAACGATTAGTTTACACGAAAGATGAGACCTTAAGAGTCCTTTGGGAAGAACAATATTGGGTTTCCCAATTATTATTACTTGATACGATCTAGTACACTTGCTAGGGGTTTAACAAGTTTTTGGCGCCGTTGTTGGGGACTCTTGGTTTAACTTTTTCAAGTAGCGTAAATTGATTAACTTTGACTTGATTGTAGATATTTGTATATACTTTATTTGTTTTATTTTTATATAAAAGTGATACTAGGGTTTGTGTTTCTAGTGCATGCAACAGGAGACTAGACATATTAGAAGCAAGAAAAATACCCAACCTCTTCTTGAAGGCTTAAGCGAGACAAGGGGAAGAAGGAGAGTCAGACGCCTATCTAGGGATTTATTTCCTTCCCCTAACAGATTATTATCACCTTCATCAGATAGAAGAACAGAGGAGATGGCAGGACAACCTCCTCCAAGACGCACATTGGCAGATCAATCTAATGTTGTTGGCAGGTGTATGATCATTTGACAACGTTTAGTGAAATCTGCAATACTGTGAAGATGGCAGGTGTATCAGATGAACGAGTAAAGCTTAGCTTGTTCCCATTCTCATTGGCGGGCAATGCTAAGGCGTGGCTTAATTCCTTTCCTAAAGGAACATTCACCACATGGGAGACTGTGGCTACAAAGTTTATCACTAAATATTTTCCACAGTCCAAAATTACTCAAGGAAAGTTGGAGATCTCATCATTCAAGCAGGGCATGGAAGAGACTTTAGGTCAAGCATGGGAGAGATTCAAGGGCTTGCTAAGAAAGACGCCAACCCATGGTTTTGACAATACCACCTTGGTTCTTGCATACCTTGGAGGTTTGAACACTCAGTCAAAGATGATGTTGGATGCCTCAGCTGGAGGTAATGTGAAACAGAAGACTGAAGATGAAGCCTATGACTTGATAGAAAGTATGACTGCTATTGAGCAAGAAAATTACAATGAAAGGGGTGTGCCTACACAAAAGAGAGGAGTTTTGCACTTGCCTGCAGATGACGCCATGCTAGCTTAGAACCATCTTCTGACTCAAAAACTAGATAATTTGACAAAGATTCTCTCACAACTTCCTAAGGAGATTCGTAATGTCTCCCAAACACAGCAGCTGTGTGATTTCTGTGGTGGTGACCATATCAATGGTCAATGTGCTTTGCCTGAAGAGATACAACAAGAAGCTAATTTCATGGGAAATCAGTTCCAGAATACCTACCAAGGTAATGCCAAACAAGGTTGCAAGAATCATCCGAGTATTAGTCAGGCACCGAATTTCCCATCAGGGCAAACAGGAGGCTTCAAGCAGCAGCAACCTTCACCTCTGTGGCAGCAGGTTACCCATTTGACAGAGGTTGTCAGAGATCTAAATGATAGATTCGACAAATTATTGAAGGTTTATGAGTCTAATCAGGCAAGTAGTCAAGCCAGCTTCAGATCTTTGGAGATGCAGATTGGACAGTTGTCAAAAAGGGTAGAAACCACTAAGAAGCACCAATTTAGGGCTAATACTGATGTTAACCCTAAAGAGGAATGTAAGGCTGTTGTTACAAAAAGTAAACGAAAAGTTGAAAGGGAAGTTGTGGAAATTGGAAGTAGTGATGAAGAAGAGGAGAAAAGAGAAGTCATCGAAATAAGCAGTAGTGAAGGTGAGGAAGAAGAGGAAGAAAAATTCAGTCACAATAGGCAATTTAAAGAAAATCAAGTGACTGTGGTGCCTTCTGTAATCCAAGAAATTCCTGCAAGGATGAAATATTATCTTGGAGATATGATAGATTTGGACGCAGATGAAGATGAGCAAGAATTTGAACTTCAACCTCCAAAAAGGAATTATCCGCTTAAGGTAAAAGATCCAGGTTGTTTGACACTTTCATGTGTTGTAAATGATTTTGATGTAGGAGGAGCCATGATAGACTCTAGATCCAGCATTAATATGATGCCCGGACGTTTCCTCAGAGAGATTGGAGGGTTAATATTAAAACCGTCTAATCTTACCATGACGGTGGCCGATGGTTCCATTAAAAAGCCACTTGGTATGGTGGAAGATGTGGTTGTGCGTGTGGAGCAACTGGAGTTTTTGGCTGACTTTATAGTAATGGGCATGGAAGACGAGGAAAGGATTCCAATGATTCTTGGAAGACCTTTCATGGCTACATCAAAAATGTTCATTAGTGTTTATGATGGAAGAATTATGATGAGAGATAAAAAGAATATGCTCTTGCATACTGGTTCTACAGGAAATAATGTAAGAATAAAGAAAAGATCCAGATTCAAAAAGTCGAGAAGAGAAGGTGCATCAGATGAAAGCATGACAGGTACCAAGTCTAACAGTTGTAATGTTTTGCAGGTACCTAAAGATGAGGAGGTTGATAAAGGAGGAACAATCCACTCAGAAAATATACCACTTCCACGAGGTTCACATGTAAGATTTAAGAAAAGGAAGTGGATTGTCGACAATATTAACGAAGATGGCAAGGTGGAGATCAAAAAACCATATACTAAAGCCATCAGAAGAGTGGATAGAAGGCAATTAATGAGTTGGGAAGATGAATATCCCAACCGGGATGGAAAGATTTGAAGATATTTAATTTTATCCCATTTGTTGTAGAACAATTTTTAGAATAGGTTTATTTGATTATGGTTATGTAATTTAAAAACTCTTTTGGGGTAGCATCTACTGAGGGATGCTAAAATTTTATGTATCCACTGAAGGATACAGGAAGTCACACCTACTGAAGGGTGTTGGGAGGATAAGCACTTACTGATGAGTGCTAGGCAGGTTTGGGTCAGGCTCGTGACGTTAAACAAGCGCTACCTGGGAGGCAACCCAATTGATTATGTCTGTTTTAAACTATGTGTTAAGTGCATTGCATAATTGAATGTTGCATCTGAGAGGGGAAAGACATAAGATTGAG
Source organism: Vigna reflexopilosa (assembly GCA_027742785.1). Lineage (NCBI taxonomy): Eukaryota > Viridiplantae > Streptophyta > Magnoliopsida > Fabales > Fabaceae > Vigna > Vigna reflexopilosa. Next base: position 19,524,978 of record CM050918.1, read on the forward strand.
AAATTGAAGTTTGAAATCAAGTGCATAGGGTGAGATGGCTCAAAAGCAAGCAAAGAAGAGAGGAAGAAAAAATTATCACAAACCGTTGAGTGGCCCATTCTGCCGTTGAGTGATTGCGACGGAACCTGTCTCGGCTTTGTTAAAAGTTGAGCGGTTTCTAAGCTTTCCATTCTAATACCTCTTCTTTGCATTTCGCCTGAGCGGTCTCCCTAAGCCCTAGCACTCCTCTTTCACTTTCAAGAGATTTTTTGAAAGATTTCCCCACTTTTTCATCACCCATTCACCAAAAATTCAATTTTCTACCATTGTTTTATCAAAGTTTGAGGTTTTTGGTTGAGGATTTTGCATTTTAAAGGGCATTCATCATCAAATTGGACAATTTTGGCAAGCATTCAAAGTCTCCACTCAAGTAAGTTGTGCAATTTCATGTTTAGGGTTTCTATTTTAAGGTTTGTTGATGAACATGCTTAGAAATATGATAAATTAGGGCTTTTGATTTTTATGTATGATTTGATGAATTAGAAACTATTTGAACCGAGTAAATTGCATGAAGTAAGTCTAGAATGGTAGATTTAGCAATAGAGTGGGGATTAGGGTTGTTAAAAGAGGGATTTTGAAAAACCCCTTTGAAGACCGCTGAGCGGTCTCCCTGGCCGTTGAGCGAAATTCATACAGATTGAGGGATTTGTGTTTTTGGGTGTTTGGATGCTGAGGGGCCCTGTTTTTCCTTCACTATTGGATTGTGAGTGTTCTGGAAATGTAATCGATGATGCACTAACCTCTAATGATGTTTCTGTGAATGTTATTGGAATTATTTGATATAGGAATGTCTACCTCAAAGAGACTGAAGACCATGGGCAACAAGAGGAAGGAGCCAGAGAGACCAAGGAGATTTTACTCTCCTAGGTTTCTCTCCAAAAAGCATGAGGAGCATTATGGTACTGTCCAGGAAAGGCGTGTGTTGATGGAGAGGAAGGCCATGTACATTCCTGATTTAGCTCCAGAGTTTCAACTGGAGATTGAGAGGCAAGGCTGGGAGAGATTGACCAATTATCCTGCACCAGCTAGCATTGAGCTGGTGAAGGAATTTTACACTAATGCCTTACCCAGAGGAGGAGTAGCTGCTAGAAGATACATGAGCTATGTGAGGGGGCAGTTGATCAGATATGACTCCGACACCATTAACACTTTCCTGGGGACTGAGTGGCCAGGAGAGCAGTGCAGCTATGCTGCTATTCTAGGGGAGTACAGGGATTATGAAGAAATTGAGAGATGGATGTGTATCCTTGGGAGACATTTTCAGAGAAACCCTAATGGAGCACCAGTCAACATACTTAGGGCAGATTTGACTCCCCTAGCCAAGTACTGGATGGCATTTACTCATGCCAACATACAGCCATGTTCCCATGTCTCCGATATCACGATGAATCGAATTATTGTCATCTACTGCATGTTGAGGCAGATGGATGTTAATGTTGGAAAGATTATCGTCGACGAAATTCAAAGTTGTGCTACCATTGTGAGTAGCAGGACACCACTGGGACATCCATCCTTGATTACATACTTGTCTCAACAGGCGGGAGTGGATACTGCAGTTCCACCCTATGAGAGGCCGAGGAGGGCTATTGATGCCTCCTATTATCGTCAGTATTGGGGAGGTGATGAGCCAGCCGGAGCAGTTCCTAGGAGACGTCCTAGGAGAGCAGCAACACAGCAGGAGCAGGTACCTGCCGATGCATCGACACAGCATGCTGAACCTTTTCAGATGAGGGACATGTATATGTCCATGATGGAGGCAAGGATGGAGTCTCTCCGCAGAGGGCAGGTGGCAACTGCTGAGATGATTATAGGATTATATGATCAGCCACCAGTACACAGGTAGACTATGGATGAGTTCCATAGTACGATGGCTTGGCCTCAGGAGCAGGTACAGGGTAATAGGTATGAAGCTGCTGAAGCATCAGGCATAGATGATGATGATGATGAGAACTTTGAGGACGCATAGGATGAGGAGGAGTATGACTCAGATGAGGAGTAGCGTTGAAGGCATTTACTAATGGATGCCAGCACTTGGACAGGGATTTTTCTTTTTCTTTTGTACTTTGGATTTTTAGAATAGGGTGAACTTTAAACCCCCGGCAACGGCGCCAAAAACTTGTTAAACCCCTGGCAAGTGTAACAGATCGTATCAAGTAATAATAATTGGTAAACCCAATATCGTTCTTCCCAAAGGACTCTTAAGGCTTCATCTTTCGTGTAAACTAATCGTTTAAGACTTGAGTAAAGAAATTAATTTAAATTGTTTAAATGCAAAACAAAAATAAACATGCAAATGCAAGAATTCAATTGACGAAGAGAAACTATGAATGAATGAGGTTGTTGGGGTTTACAATTTCATCTTATCCACTTTCATATATCTACTCTTCTTATTTACTTTGCTTATTCATCATATTGCCATGCAAACTTTCTTGGTCTACCCTTAACTCAATCCCTTGGTGAAAAGAGCCTATTACTAATTATCGGCTTGCTATCCCTAGCCTCCCCTAGTAAATAATAATGCATAATGAGCGGAAGCAAAATACAATTGATCGTCCTACCCCTATCCCTAGGTGGTATTAACATAATCAAGGAATTCTCCCCAGTTCATGACATTATCGTACGTCCCCATATCAATAAAGACAAACAACATCTACTGAATGAGTTAAACTGTAGAAGCATTAAGCAAAGGTAAAGAACCCAACAATTGATAAATCAAGCATATGCAAGCATATAAAGTAAACAAGAATTTCAATATATGAGAGTTTCAAAAGATTACATTGTTCCCCAACAACAAAGGGTTTGTTCACCATAATCATGGCGAAACTAGATGAATTAAATGGAAGAATGGAAAAGCAAACCCTAGAATTGATAACGTGGAGCCTAAGCATCCAAGAAATCTCCTCCAAAGGTGTAAAGCTGTTGTGGACTTTATTCTCTGCCAAAAGAATTACATTTGGATTCGCACTAGGGCTATATATAAGCCAAAAAGATAACAGAAAGATCTCAAAATCCAAAATATAAAAACAGACAACCGCCCAGGCGCCTAAATTGGCCGCTCAGCGGTTTGCCTCAACACACACCACCGCCCAGGCACCTAAAATTACCGCTCAGCGGTTTGCCTCTTGTCGCTCTGGACGCTCAGCATCACCGCCTGGGCGCCAGACAATAACTTTTCCTTGCACTAGGACGCTCAGCGGTGGAATTTACCGCTGAGCGGTGCACAGACTCTTCTTTTCTTCCTTTTTCTCCTTCATTCTTGAGTCTATGACCTTCCTACTTCATTGCCATCTTCCATTTTCATCAAAAACCCTACAAAACAATGCAAAACAAGCATAATATCTCTAAAAACAACTTTTGACTCTCATGTAACACAACTTAAGAGTTTTACTTGATTCTAAGCTCATTTTAAGCTACAAAGGATGTGTTTTAATATGAAATTTATGCATGAAAATAACGGTTTTGAGACCGTTATCAGATGCCAACACTTGCACAGGGATTTTTCTTTTTCTTTTGTACTTTGGATTTTTAGAATAGGGTGAACTTTAATTTTTGTGTCTATTCTTGGCTTGTACACTAATTCTGATGATGGTTTGATGATTATATTCCTTGACAAGTTATTCGATGATGATGATTGAATGTGGTTGATGATTATGAATGTGTGTGTGCTGATATTCAGATGAATGGTTCACTAACTATATGAACAGATGTATTATGGTTTATGATTGTGATTGTGATGCTAAGTAGGATTCATGAATGATGAGAAAGCATGTTGTGTGAGGTATTAGGCTCCAGAGTTTTCACTGATATATGCATTGATCACTTATATATGCATTGTTCACAGGGAAGCATGAATGATATTGCTTGAGTCTGGATAATTGATTGAATTGCTTGTTTATGTCATATGACCAAGGCCATGTTTGGAAGCCCTTACCTAGCCAAATTTTCACCCAAAGTGATTAAAATATTATACCCTTTTTGAACCTTGAACTTAAACAGTATGAAAACCCTTGATTTGAAAGTAAGTACTTTGAGTTGGGTTGAGAATACTTGTATGTATTGAAAAGGTTCAAGTTTGGGGTTGTATGGGAAAATTGAAAGGGCAAAAGAAAAGCATTGAGTTCAAATTTTGAAAAGACAAATGCATGAAAAAGAAACTCAATGCAAAGTTGATAAAAAGGGAAGAAGTTGGGAATGAGTGAAATTGGTAGGACGATCAATTGTATTTTGCTTCCGTTTATCATGCATTATTAATTACTAGGGGAGGCTAGGGATAACAAGTCGGTAATTAGTAATAGGCTCTTTTCACCAAGGGATTGGGTTAAGGGTAGACCAAGAAAGTTTGCATGGCAATATGATAAATAAGTAAAGTGAATAAGTAGAATAGATATATGAGGGTGGATAAGATGAAATTGTAAACCCCAACAACTCCATTCATCATATTTTCTTTAAGCCAATTGAATCACTCCATTTGCATGTTTACTTTTGTTTTGCATTTAACCATTCAAATTAATTTCTTTTCTCAAGTCTTAAACGATTAGTTTACACGAAAGATGAGGCCTTAAGAGTCCTTTGGGAAGAACGATATTGGGTTTACCAATTATTATTACTTGATACGATCTGGTACACTTGCCAAGGGTTTAATACTTGCAATAAAAAATCAAATTCTATTACTAATGGGTTTTTTGAATCGCTTGAAACAAGAAACTTGCAAGACAAGGCATCTTGTGATGGGAAACTTGATTCTGGCTCGCAAAGAGTAAATTTGCTTGTTGACAAATTCACAAGATTTTTAAGCAAAAAGGATAAACAGAAAGATCAAGGTGGCATCAAGAAGATCAGGACTGGAGAAGAACTGACAATGATTGCAAAGGCCAAAATAATCAAAGCTGATCTGAAACAAGAGACAAAACGTTCCACATGGTATCTGGACAGTGGTTGCTTAAGACACATGACAGGGGACCCTACAAAGTTCTCAGATATCTCTTACAAAGCTACTGGTCACGTCACATATGGAGACAATAACAAAGGGAAGATCAATGGCATAGGTAAAATAAAAACCCCTTCATCTTATGAAATCAAAAATGTCTTGCTTGTAGAAAGGTTGAAGCACAATTTGCTTAGCATCAGTCAGTTGTGTGACAAAGGTCTAAAGATCACGTTTGAGCCCAAATACTGTCTGATTAGCGATGGATCAATAGATGAGTTATTACTGGTAGGAAAAAGGTTTAACAACATCTATGTAATCGACTTCAACGATAATTCATTTGACTCGGTAGTCTGCTTGATGACCAAAGAAGAATATGCCTGGCTTTGGCATAAGAGACTTGCTCATATCAACATGAATCAACTGAATAAATTGGTTTCAAAGGATCTGGTGAGTGGTCTGCCTAAAATTCACTATACATATGAAAGATTATGTGATGCATGTCAAAAAGGAAAGCAAACTAGAGAGTCATTCAAAAGAAAAACAAAAATGTCGACTTCAAGACCTCTATAACTACTGGACATGGATTTGTTCGGGCCTTCAAGAATAAAGAGACTTGGTGGAAATTCTTATGGACTAGTCATTGTTGATGACTACTCACGGTATACATGGACATATTTTATTGCTGCTAAGAATGACACGGTTAAAGTATTCAAAAGATTTGCTGCTATTATTTAGAACGAAATGGACCTTAGGATCAAATCCATCAGAAGTGACCATGCAGGAGAATTTCAAAATAAAGATTTTGATGATTATCTATCTGAAATGGGGCTTTCACATAACTTTTCTACGCCCGAAACTCCACAGCAAAATGGAGTAGTTGAAAGGAAGAACAGAGCTCTTGAAGAGCTTGCAGGAACCATGTTGACGAGAGAAATATGCCAAAATACTTCTGGGCGGACGCTGTTAACACTGCTTGCTATGTGCTGAACATAACTATAATAAGATCAATATTAAAGCTAACTCCCTATGAGCTGCTAAAGGGAAGGAAACCAAACATCTCACATATGAGAGTTTTTGGAAGCAAATGCTTTGTGCTAAACACTGGAAAGAGAATCTAGGAAAATTTGATTCCAAGGCAGACAAAGCTATCTTCATAGGATATTCTCTAACTAGCAAAGCTTATCGGGTGTACAACAAAAGGACTATGAATGCTGAGGAATCTGTACATGTAGCCTTTGATGAATATATTCAGGCTTTTGACATATCTGAACACATTAAGAGATTCACTAAAGAAGAGAATTCAACTGGAGAGCAAGAAGAACCTGAAGAGACAACTGACAGGAAAAACTGTGAAGAGTTAATCGACTCTCCTAGATTAAAATCGACTAAAGAATGGAAAGTGCCAAAGAATGTGTCCACCGACAACATTATTGGAGAAATTTCAAGAGGATTTTCTACTAGAAGACAACTGAATCAGTTCTGCATGAATGTTGCTTATGTATCCAAGATTGAATCTAAAAGAATAGAAGAAGCATTAGGAGATGAAAATTGGATGATGGCTATGCAGGAAGAATTAAATCAGTTCAGAAGAAATAATGTATGGGAGTTGGTACCCAGAACAAATGACTTACAAGTAATAGGTACAAAGTGGGTCTTTAGAAACAAAACGGATGACTCGAGAGAAATCAAAAGAATAAAGCTAGACTGGTTGCAAAAGGCTACTACCAGGAAGAGGGAATCGACTATGATGAGACCTATGCACCTGTGGCCAGATTAGAGGCTATAAGCATTCTCCTTGTAATTGCCTCTGTAATGAAGTTCAAGTTGTATCAGATCGATGTCAAAAGTGTCTTCCTGATGGGGAAGTGCATACCTAGAGAGAATATACTAAATGATATACAAAGAAATGGAATAGAAATTAAAATGGAAAAAGATTAGAGAAAGGAAACTTAAGAAATGAAGATGCGTCACTTGAACAAGCTTCCAAGATAAGCATCATGAAGAGGACCGCCACTTGCTTAAGCAAGATAAGGCCTGCCCAAATTTGGGACTTTAGAGACAGAATTCTATCTCAAAGAAGAATGCAAGATTGCAATTCAACTCAAATTTCATTCAATGCAAAGGTGTCTACAAAGAAGAACCCCTAGGTTGCTTATATAGCTTTTGGAATGACTTTGGTGAAGAGTTTCAAGAGATGTGGGACTTGGAAGGCTCCAAGTTCTGTCCAGCAGCAGCTGCAACGTCCCTAGGTGCATGGGAGCCCCACATTGCTTAATTCTCTCATTCCAAAAGGGTTTATAAGCTTCCTAGCTCTCCTAGAGTTCAAAAACTAACACTAACTATGCTTCTTAACTCCTACACGCCTAAAAATGCTCACTTTCTCTTCTATTCTTTTTAAGACCAAGCTATGGAAAGTCCCACATTGCTTACTCTTAAAGAGAAAGAAGAGTTTATAAGCCATTATTCACAAGAACTAAGAGAAAGAAATCAAAAGGCAAATACACGCCCAAAGAGAACCTATTCTACTTTTTTTGATACAAACGTGTAAAGAAGACAAGAAGTAAAAATGATTCCCTTTAATCATGCTTCTTGTCATCCTTTTATTCTCTTCATTACTTGGCCCATCCATGATCACATCACTTCCTAAATGGATATATCAAGGAAGAAGTGTACGTGGAACAACCACCCGGGTTTGAAGATTTTGAGCATCCAGATCATGTATTCAAACTCAGAAAAGCTTTGTATTGACTTAAGCAGGCACCAAGGTCCTGGTATCAGCACCTAAGTGAATTCCTTATGAAAAAAGGATTCTCGAGGGTAAAGTTGATTCAACTTTGTTTATTAAAAGTCTGAATAAAGATAAATTGTATGATCAAATTTATGTTCATGATATCATTTTTGGATCAACTAATTCAACACTTTGCAAAGAATTTTCTAAGACAATGCAGGATGAGTTTGAAATGTCCATGATGGGTGAGCTAACATACTTCCTTGGCCTTCAAGTAAAACAAGCCAGAAATGGAATCTTTGTTCATCAATCAAAGTATTGCAATGATCTACTAAGGAAATTCAAGATGCTAGACTGCAAGGAAGCGGCTACTCCCATGGCAACCAACTGTTACTTAGATCTTGATAAGACTGGGAAGAGTGTTGATCAAAAAATGTATCGAGGTATGCTTGGTTCATTATTGTATCTAACAGCTAGTAGACCCGACATTATGCACTGTGTATGTCTTTGTGCTAGGTTCCAATCTTCTCCTAAAGAATCACACTTAACTGCTTTTGAAAGTATTTTAAAATACCTAAAGGGAACTAAAAGTCTTGGACTATGGTATCCAAATGGTACACAAACATTTTTCTAGAAGGTTACAGTGATTCTGATTTTGGAGGTTGTAACTAGACAAAAAGAGCATCAGTGGCACATGTCATCTACTTGGATCTGCATTGATCTCTTGGCATTCAAAGAAGCAAGCTTGTATGGCATTATCCACTACAGAAGCTGAGTACATAGCAGTAGGAAATTGTTGTGCACAATCTCTTTGGATTAAGAGTCAATTAAAAGATTATGGTATTTCACTAAAAAATATTCCTCTGAAATGTGACAGTACTAGTGCTATAAATTTGACAAAGAATCATGTTTACATTAAAAAACTAAGCACATTGAAATAAGGCATCACTTCATTCGAGATCACATTCTCAAGAGTGAAATCAAGATTGAATATGTAGACACCTTACATCAATGGGCTGACATATTTACAAAACCTCTCAACAGGGAAAGATTTTTTACTATTCGAATGAACTGGGAATTTTAAATGATATTAGTATAAAATGAATCTTGAAATCGACTTAGTATTGAGTGAATTTGATTATGCATGTTTAAACTGTTACATTACTCTGCATATTCACTTCTTATTGGATTAACTTTCTTGCATAACTAAATTGCTTGATCTACAAGAGGTTGTTAAAAGGTTTTGCAGGAAACATTGCTTGGAAATCACTGCTGGAATCATAGCTCACTAAGAAGCAATGGAATCGACTAGGATAATAATTCAATCAACTTGATCTTAACAGGATTATAAATTCCATCACTGGAATTTGGTTATTGTGTTGATTGATTATCTTATTATGTTTATCTTCAATACATCTCTGATTCTAATTGTGTGATTCATATATGAGATTATATTGTGAGATTGTTTATGATTGTATCTATGCATGATGAATTTGCTTGAAATCATATGCATGATACAATTCTATTTTATACTAGATGTATGCTCTAATTCTTACTGTACTATATTGTGCATCTGAACTTGATTGAAAACAATATGCATAATGACAGGGGGAGCATTACACACTTACACATATTTCTTCACATGCCTATACTTCAGGGGGAGTTATCTTTTTCATGTGAATATATATGATAGGGGGAGCATCACTTCATGGTTTCAAACTACTTATATTTCTTATTGATGCATCTCTGTTTGGTTTATCAGCTTATCATATCTAGAAGCATACCTTTTTTGTTAATGCACAAAGGGGGAGAAGTATTGTGAAATGCTATCTGAGTATTGTGAAATGCTTTCTGCTTGATATATTGTTGGTTGATTGTGTTGCATTCAGAGTATTTGAACTGCAATTTGATTGTTATATCATGTGCTTACTCTGAATTTGGTTTGTTCTTGTGCAAACATGGTTGTTTATTGATCATGGTTTTGCATCATAAAAAAAGGGGGAGATTGTTGAGATTGTTGACAACACAATATCTATATCACTCTGGTTTTTGATGATGACAACACATTTTTAATAACACATGTATTGTAATGTGTTACATGTTCAAATCTTTAATATTGAATGTTATCTTGATGAACATGTTTGTGTGAAATCTGATATATGAATGCATATTCACTATTCTGATATATATGACATCTGTTGTGATTGCATTACATATGTTTTGGAAAAGGAAAACCACATGCACTTTTATGAACTTACATTGTGTGGCATAACAACAAGCTGTAAGTTGACTTCATTATGGGGGAAGTAGAATTAAGCTCGTGACTATGCATAGATTTTCAAATACAGTACTATGTGAGATTTTGCATTGAAAAGAATTTCAAAATGAACTGTTGTGTCGAAGTCGACTGTGTGCACCATGCATTCGACTGTGTTAGTTGTTTGATTTGAAATTTTGTTGTGCTCATGAACAGTAACGGCTATATATTTAAAAGTTAGTTGAGCATTGAATGAAAGTCAACTGTAATGAATGTGGAATTAATTTGTTTGACTGGATAGGACTTATCTGTTATAACTGTCAGGGACAATCGACTGTATTAGTAGTGTATTCAACTACAGGAGCGTCTGATTTATAGAAATCTATAAAAAACGAGACCTGAGTTGTTTTAGAGAACTTTTGGAAATCTAACATTTTCATATTCTATTTCAGATTGTTTCTCTATGATTTCGAGCTCCAAGAACTCATAAAGAAGACAGTTGTGATCTTTCTTTGAAGAGTTTTTGAAGGAGATTGATACTGCGCTTACTGCTTGATAAGAATCTGTACAATTGAGGTGTTCTCTGGTTGATCAAGAATTGTGCTGCAATTCAGTGGTTATTGTTGTGACTACAGGGGTTGGACTCGTGGAGTCTGGTACACTTTGAGGATTGTTCAAAGTGGGTTGCAGATTGCAGGAGAGGGGATATCTTGCTGCAAGTCTTGCTGTGTGGTTTGCCTATATTTTGGTTAGAGGGTTCGAGAGGTGTTTTATATTTTTGACGTGGAGGTCTCTATAAAAGCCTTGTTCTAAAAACCTTGACCATTATAGTGCATTTGATTCCCGGTATTGGAAGGACACTGGATGTAGGTATTGAGGCTGAACCAGTATAAAAACTTGCGTTTGAATTCTCTGTCCCTACTCTTTTACATTCAGTCGAGTTTACATTTCACGTAGTCAACTTTGATTTTCCACTGCACTTAAATTTCTATTACTTGCGATTCAAGAAAGTTTGTAAAGTTTTATGCTTTGTCTAAAAGATTGCGAAAAGAATCTGATTTTGAAAACTCACCAATTCACCCCACCCCCCTCTTGGTGTTAAAACGAAGCCTACCTATTTTCCAACAAAATCTACGGCGGATAGTTATTATCCGCGAATATTTACTACCCGCAAGTAACGGGAAACGAGTATTTTACTACCCACTTCTAAACGGGATGCGTATCGGTAATATACTACCCGACCCGCGGGTACCCGTCACTCGTAAAAAATAATTAAGGTTAAATCATTTCAAACATCCCTATTTTGTTGGAAAACAGATTGGCTTCTTTCTTCACCAAGAGGGGGGTGAATTGGCATTGTTTCAAAAACAAGTTCTTTTCGCAATCTTGAAATCAAAGTCTAAATCTTTTTAAACTTTCTTGAAATGCAAGCAACCAGAATATGTATGCAGTGGAAAATACGTAGTTGACAGCGTAAAAAATAAAGTCGACTGTAATGTAAAACATAAGGGATAGAGAAATGCAAACACAGGTTTTTATACTGGTTCGGCCAACAATTCCTACATCCAATGTCCTTCCAACCTAGGAAGCAAATGAACTATAATGGTTGCGATTTTTACAACAAGGAATCTATAGAAGACCTCCACGTCAAAAATATAAATCTCCTCTCTAACCCAAAACCAAAATATAGGCAATAAACCAGCAAGACTTGCAGCTAGAATCCCCTCTTCTGCAATATGCCAACAACACTTTGAATAATCCTCAAAGTGCATTATCCCCTGCAATCAACAGGTCAAAAACCAATAGTCTTCACGGATGCCAAGCCGCAGAATCAATTCCAGCAGTCTTCACAGGATGCCAAGCCTTCACGATCAATGACAGAACACCTTCTTGTGCAGATATTGATTAGACAATGAATGCGCAGTATAATCTCCTCTTTGAATCTCTTTCAAGAAAGATCACCACCGTCTTCTTGGAGAATTCTTGGAGCTAAGAGAAATCTGAAACAGAATTATGAAAATGTCAGTTCATCAAAAGTCTTCTTAACAGACTCGTGTTAAGTCTATTTATAGATTTCTGTTAGTCAGATGATTTCTCAGTCGAATACGCTACTAATTCAGTCGATTGGATTATGACAGTTATAACAGATCAGTCAACATAGCAGCTTTCAGTCAACGAAAAACAAACCACATTTATTACAGTTGACTAAGTCACCAATGCTCAACTAACTTTCAAAAATATAGTCGTTAGAGTGCAAGAGCATAACAGAATTCCAAATCAGACAACAGATACAGTCGAATGTGTAGCACACATATTTGACTCTCAACATGTAAAACATTTTGAAATTATTTTCTTCTCAAAATAACACATAACACTGATTCTCAAAGTCTGTACAAAGATTTTAGTAAAGTCGAATCCATTAGTAATGTAGTTGATTGTACTATTACTTTGTCGCACAAGAATAAGTTCATCAAAGTGCTTGTGATTTTCAAATTTAAAACATGTGCAGTAAAACATATGAAATTATGCATAGCACATAGCACATAAAGCATGTAAACACGTTCCAGATATAGATCAATGAATCAACACAGGAACATGTAACACAATACATAAACATGTTCAACAGATATCATAATCAATCAGCATAAGAACATGTAATGCAGCAACAACATGTGCTTGTTATTAAGCAATGTGTTGTCATCATCAAAAACCAGATTGATATAGAAATTGTGTTGTCAACAATCTCAACAATCTCCCCCTTTTTTGATGATGCACAACCATGATTAATAACAAACCATGTTTGCGCACTTTAATACACAACAGAGTAACAAAAGAAATATAACACAGATAACAGCAAATAATATCAAGCAGATTATGCATGAGATAGAATAACTATTCTCCCCCTTTCATATTGCATCATAAGATCATAAATTCTCTCCCCCTTTGTGCATTAGCAAAAAAGGTATGCTCTATATATTTTGCTGAATAATCAAACAAACAGAGATGCATCAAATATTCAAATTTTCAAATGCAATGTTAATCCCTATATCACATTTAATCACATGTTAATGATAACTCCCCCTGAAATGCAAGCATGTGAACTAAAAATGTGTAATGAGTGATACTCCCCCTGTCATTATGCATATGTAATAAAATCAAATTAGATGCACAATGCAGCATATCACAGATCGAACAATCAGTTTAGCACATAGTTGTATCAAAGACAAGATAACAAACAATTTAGATATGCAATGATACAATCTTCAACAATCTCACAATATTATCTCAAGTAAGATATTTCCAACAGATAATAGCAGAGATAATAGCAGATATATCAAAATAAGCAATCAATAAATGAATAACCAAATTCCAGAATTGGAATTTATAATCCTGTTAAGAGCAGTCGATTGCACAGTTTCCTCAGTTGACTACATTGTTTTCCAAAGCTGTTGAACTCCTCTTGAAATTTCCAAAGCAATGTTATTCCTGCAAAACCTTTCAAAGATCCTTTCCAGATCAAGCATTTTAGTTAAGCAAGAAATATAGTCATAAACAACAGAAGTCAATATGTACAGATTCATAACAGTTCAAGCATAGTTGACTTCAAACAGATTGCAGTCGAATCAATCACTCAGATCAAGCAATATCAATCAAATTAAAAGCAACAGTGTTGATTCAAACTATTGATTTCATTTCCTTGAGAAAGATATTACAATGGTGGACACAAACAAGGAACAAACAACAAAAGATGGCATTATAAGCCATTAACAAAAGCAACACTATTCTAAAAGAAAATCAGTTTTTCTTCCTCTTTTTGTTAACAAAGTCACCAAGTATCATGTCACTGTCGCTGGAACTAGTGCCTTCTTTTTCAGTCCTCCTACTCTCAGTATTCTCAGTTGACTTTCCATAAGTACTTGCATCAGTAGAAGGTGATCTTTCAGAGGTTTCCTCATGATGTTGTGTTTTATCCCTTTGTTCTTTTAGTAGCTTTATCACAAATCTTAAACCATTCAGCATAATCCTTTCAAACTCTGATCTTGCTCTGTATTGGCTACCCAAAAGAGATTCTAATTCATCTTCATCATTAGCAACCTCATTTTTATATATCCAACCTTCAGTCGTTTTAGTCATTTGCATAAGGTGCAAGGTGGTTTTGTCAATCAAACTTGTTCTAGGATAGGGTTTGCTTGATTCTCCAATACAGTCCACTCCATAATAAACAAGTACCTTTGATATGAAGACGCAGTAAGGTAGCTTTGCAGATTCCAGTTTGGTGACTTTCATCATGTTATCAGATATAGCTGCAGGCCAATTTACTTGGATGTTTTCCTTTAAAGCTTTCAATAGGAGCAAGTCCTCTATAGTATCCTGTGCGTGATTTCCACCTCTTGGCATTAAAATCCAAGATATGACTAATATTGCAAGACGATCATCCATTTTCATCCCACCAGTTTTGTAACTTGAATGGTCTCTGCAGTTATCTGGGTTCCTCAGATTATTCTGATATTCACTGTACTTATGGAATCCCTCTATACCCAGATAACATTTTTCACCTTCAAGCTTTAATCCAACCAGATTTGTCCATATGTCGTCAGTCAGTCTGATATAAACTCCTTTTACTCTTGACAAGAGAGTATCGTCTTTGATTTTCAGATTACAGTAGAAGACTTTGACAAGGTCAAGGTACCAAGGATCAGCCATTTCCACAAATTTTCTTAACCCTTGACGATTGAGCCACCTTTGAAATTCAAAACCTTCATCTTTGAAAAGTTTTACCTTCAAGAACTTGTGTTGTATTAGACTCCTCATTTTCCAGCAGTCCAAGAATTTTGATTGCATATCGTCATCACTAATCCACCCATTTAGATCAGGGACACGCCTGGTACTCTTCTACCTTAGTGTCTTGACCTGCTTCTTCTGTGCAGAGGGTGAGGCCATTTGGATGGCAATGAATAGTGCAACTCATCGAGAGTAGTTGAGAGAAAGAGAGTGACTAATCAGAAGGCTTAGAAGCAGCACAATGTAATGACGCTTGCAAATTTGATTTCAGATGATTCATATATAAGAGTTTTTGGAGAGAACATTTTAATTTTACTTTCGCACCAAAAATATTTTTGAGCTTGAAATTCATTTTCACAAACCAGTAGTCGAATGGGTTAAAATTGTAGTTGACTACAGTATATAAAACATTCAAAACAGAGTTCAACACAAAACAGATAGCATAGTCGATTGAAGTAAAATTGAAGTCGACTAAGAATCGTGAAAATAGTTTTTCAATCACATTCAATCAATCAAACAATCAGACATTAAGCACATGCAATCAGACAACAACAACCAATCAATATTAAGCATAATGCAGCAAATTGATACAGTTTTACCAGTTGTAGATACTCAAGATTTTGATTCTTCCAAATTGATTCATCCTTGAGATCAAACTGCATCTACTTTGTATCCTGCAAAACAATTTAAGTTTTGGTTGTTGGTACCCATTTAACTTTGGGTCCATGATTGTCAGTCTTTATCACTTGTTCCTTTGGTTTCCATACATACAATCCTTTAGGAACAACAACATTTCTGTAATAACAGTTTCTAACAGTGTGACCAACACAATTACAATAGAAACATGCATTCTTAGCAGGTTTGCTTAAATCAATAAATCTCTTAGTATTGGTTCTGCTAGATTGAGCTTTGTAACCTATTCCTTGTTTGTACATAGCTCTACTAGATGATTTTAGTACAGCATCTAAATTGTATCTTCCTTGAGTAAACTTAGCTAGCGTGCTAGTTAAGTAATCTATCTTTTCAATATGTGCAAGATAATTTTCACAGATTTTATCTACTGTAACTGTTTCAATCTTAACATTCTTAGCAGATAACATAGCTTCATTAACTCTTTTTCTAATTTTTCATTCTCAGCAACAAGGTTATTAATTCTATACTCATAATCTCTTCTTTCAAAGCTTAGTCCATTTACCTTGTACTGCAGTCACATGGCTTCAGCATGCAGTTCTTTGAATGTTTCAATTAGTTGCTAATACTTCTCTTCTATTGGTAGTTTCTCAAATTCTTCATCATTGTCGCTGTCATTACTTGATGTTCCAGCCATGTGGCAAATGTTGGATTCCTCATCTTGATCAGCATCTTCATCACTTGAGCTTTCAGAATTTGTATTCTCCCAAGCAATGTATGCTTCTTTTCTTTTTAGATATTTGCCTTGAGGGAATCTTTTTTTTCCTTTCTGCTTCGGCTGTAATTCAGGACAATCAGGCTTGATGTCTCCTTCCTTTCCACACTCGTAACACTGGACAGTGTTTTTGCTGAAGCTATTCTTTTTACCTTGACCTGCATGGTTAGACAGTTGACTATCATTTTGAATAAGTCGGCTAAATTTTCTTACCATCAAGGTCATCAATTCTCTTTCGTCCATGTCTGTTTCTGAGTTATTCTTGCTTGAAGCTTTCAGAGCAATGGACTTCTTCTCTTCAATCTCCTCTTCATCCTTCAATCTACCGAGTTCCAATTCGTGTTCACGTAACTTGCTAAACAAGGTAGCCATGTTCATTATGGTGAGATCTTTGGATTCAGAGATTGCTGTGACTTTTGGTTGCCAATTTTTGTTCATACTTTTCAGAATCTTGATATTGATTTCTTCTTTATCAAAGACTTTCCCGAGAGCCATGAGATGATTGTGAGTGAATCATTTTGCACATCATAGATGCTTTCACCAGCTTTCATTCTGAACAATTTGTACTCTTGTATCAGTGAATTCTTTCTTGCTCTCTTTACTTCATCATTGCCTTCAAGAGTTACCTCTAAGATATCCCACATTTCCTTTGTGGATTTGCATTGAGATATCCTGAAAAATTCATCAACAGTTAGTGCAGAGGCAATAATATTTCTAGCTTTAATATCATACTGAGCTTTTCTATTTTCATCAGCAGTCCACTCAGTAAAAGGTTTTAAAACAGTTTTATCATCAACAGTTTTTGTAGGCACAAAAGGTCCATTTAATGTGGCATCCAAAATTCATGTCTTGCGATTCAAGAAAGATTTGCATTCTAATTTTCCAAAATGGATAATATTCACCAGCAAACAGAGGTGGTCTGTTTGTTGAACCACCTTCACCAAATGTTTGAAAACAAGAAGCCATTCCTAGGTGTATAGTCGAATCAGAGAAAAACATAGTTGACTAGTTTTTCAAATATCTTATGAAAACCAGCTCTGGTGCCAATTGTTGGAAAACAGGTTGGCTTCTTTCTTCACCAAGAGGGGGGTTAATTGGTGTTGTTTCAAAAACAAGTTCTTTTGGAAATCTTGAAATCAAAGTCTAAAGCTTTTTAAACTTTTTTGAAATGCAAGCAATCAAAATATGTATGCAGCGGAAAATACGTAGTTGACTGCGTAAAAAATAAAGTCAACTATAATGTAAAAGATAAGGATAGAGAAATGCAAACACAGGTTTTTATACTGGTTCGACCAACAATGCCTACATCCAGTGTCCTTCCAACCCATGAAGCAAATGCACTATAATGGTTGCGGTTTTTAAAACAAGTAGAAGACCTCCACGTAAAAAATATAAATCTCCTCTCTAACCAAAACCAAAATATAGGCAATAAACCAGCAAGACTTGCAGCAAGAATCCCCTCTTCTGCAATCTGCCAACACCACTTTGAACAATCCTCAAAGTGCACTATCCCCTGCAATCAACAGGTCAAAAACCAGCAGTCTTCACAGAAGCCAAGCCGCACAATCAATTCCAGCAGTCTTCACAGGATGCCAAGCCTTCACGATCAATGATAAAACACCTTCTTGTGCAGATATTGATCAGACAATGAATGCGCAGTATAATCTCCTCTTTGAATCTCTTTCAAGAAAGATCACCACCGTCTTCTTGGAGAATTCTTGGAGCTAAGAGAAATCTAAAACAGAATTATGAAAATGTCAGTTCATCAAAAGTCTTTTTAATAGACTCGTGTTAAGTCTATTTATAGATTTTTGTTCGTCAGATGATTTCTAAGTCGAATACGCTACTAATTCAGTCAACTGGATTATGACATTTATAACAGATCAGTCAACATAGCAGCTTTCAGTCAACCAAAAACAAACCACATTTATTACAGTTGACTAAGTCACCAATGCTCAACTAACTTTCAAAAATATAGCCGTTAGAGTGCAAGAGCATAACAGAATTCCAAATCAGACAACAGATACAGTCGAATGTGTACCACACATATTCAACTATCAACATGTAAAACATTTTGAAATTCTTTTCTTCTCAAAATAACACATAGCACTGGTTCTCAAAGTCTGTACAAAGATTTTAGCAAAGTCGAATCCATTAGTAATGTAGTCGACTATACTATTACTTTGTCGCACAAGAATAAGTTCATCAAAGTGCTTGTGATTTTCAACTTTAAAACATGTGCAGTAAAACATATGAAATGATGCATAGCACATAGCACATAAAACATGTAAACACGTTCTAGATATAAATCAATGAATCAACACAGGAACATGTAACACAATACATAAACATGTTCAACAGATATCACAATCAATCAGCATAAGAAGATGTAATGTAGTAACAACATGTGCTTGTTATTAAGCAATGTGTTGTCATCATCAAAAACCAGATTGATATAGAAATTTGTTGTCAACAATCTCAACATATTTGTGTTGGTTTGTCTCAAATAGGTCCTCGTATTCTAAATGGTCTCAATTAGCTCGCTTGTTGTGTAAAATTGAATCAATTAAGTCCTCGTCGTTAATTTGGGTGGACGATGTTAAAACATGTTGTGCGTGGCAGGGTAACATTACCAACTTTTACTAACGTGGCAGAGTTTGGTGTGTTTAGTTAGATTTGTTTTATTTACATGTTAGATCAACTCTAGGAACCACTTCTTGTACAACTTGTAGTAGTCCCTGTTGAATCAAATTATGACAGTGTTGTTAGAAACATGATTTCAATATGAATCTTAATGAACATAATGGGGGGAAAGGTCATGTGCATTACCTTTTGATGGTCGGACTTGAATGTAAATGATGAACTGACTGCCTCCCCACCAAGATCTTCAACCAAAAATTCAAGGAACCATCTCCAAGTATCCTTGTTCTCTACTTCCACCACGACATACGCAAGAGATAACATTTGGTCATTTGCGTATCTACCAATAGCAGTTAACAATTCACCACCATATTTTCCTTTCAAAAAGGCATCATTCAGCCCAATAATTGGCCTGCAAGACACAAAACTATCCTTGCAGGCCTTCAGACAAGTATAAAACCTTTTAAAAATGGGTCCACCCTCATTCTCTTCAACTGTGACCTTCACTGTGGATCTTGGATTACGAGCTAGGAGTTCATTCGCATAATCATAATTCCTTTTATATTGGTCTTTGAAAGACCCATCAACATGGTCTGAAGCAATGGCCTTTGCCCTATAAGTCATGCATCAAGATACACCTACATTCCATTTTCTATTTATCTTCTCACGAATTTCCACTCCCTTTACTTTGGGATTTTCCCTAACAGTTTTTTCCAACCTCTTACTGAGCCATTTTGCATTAAGTAATCTTAGTTTGTGCTCTCTACTACAACTGTGGTTGTCAACAATAGTCCTTAGTTGCCAAGTTTTAATGGCTTCCATATAAGCTTAATATGCCATCCAAGGGCATTCTCCTTTAGTACCCATACATTTTAGCCTAATTCTCTTCTTATCATTTTTAACATATTTAATAATTATGTTATTTTCTACTACATACGTTTTTATGGCATTCACAAAGTCTTTCTTGTCAGCAAAATAAGTGCCCAGATCCCATTTATAATCTACCGTTGTCTTAGGCATAAAGAATGTTACAAACTTCCTATAACCCTTGTCTTCATCATCTTCATCCTCACTTTCTGCTCCACTGTCTAATTCATCAGATTCCCATTCATCATCTGAAAAACCTCTATCATCATCACTATTTATTCCATCATCAACATCATTATCGGACATCTGAGTCCATGATGGTCCATCACATTGCACATTAACTTGAACATTACCAACTCCAGGAACCTCCTCTTCTATATCATATTGAACATTTACATCAACCAGACCTTCCATATAGTCATCATTAACATCCTCACCACTAGAACTCCAACTATGAATATAACCAACATCCCCTTCACACTCAGCCACACCATCGTGTGTTTCAATTTCACCTTCAACATTTTTAGCCACCTCACATTGTTTTTCACGATCTTGCTAACATTCACTCCCATTATCCTTTTGGCATTCACCCCCACTATCCTGTTGACATTCAGCCTCAACGGTTTCTACTTCAGTTGTATTCTGAGGAACATATTCTAACAAATGTATCACCTCAGGTTCAGAAACTGTGTGAACAACAAAAAGATGCACCACACCGTTAAGCCTAGCTAAGGTAATCATGTGCATGGCTCCTATGTCATTTAACAAAGGCTCCAACCTATTTTCTAACACAAAACCACCACCTACGCAGTACCACAACTCCTTACACCCATCATAACCTAGCCCTTTGACTACACTAACTACAACGAAATAGCTCCACATGTCTGGGTCAAACGAAAACATTGTACTATTTCCCACATAGTTAAGTTTCCCTTCATTTATGAACTTTCCACCGTGGTGGAAAACAACTTGGAAATTTTAGTCCATGACGTACAAAATAAAGTTATATTTAACCTATAAAGTAAGATGAAAACGATGACAACAAAACTGAAAAAGATAATCCAACAACACTTTAATATTGGGGGCCCACATTGCAATAAAAAACGAAACAGGATAGACCATGCAACATTGTGGGACAACCATAAAAGGACAAAATCATCAAACAATTCAATGAAAAGCGCATTATCTAACCTGAACACGTGATTCACCTCGAACACTTTCGCCATTGCCTTCCACGTGATTCACCGCCAACAGCTTGCTGATTCCACCGATTTAGCACCGATAGATCACTCCAAAATCTTCACACGAAGCCTACTTTGTCACCACCTATACGATTTTTCGCACCCACTCAACAATTTGTCACCTTGATAAAACCCTATTTTCCCAAAAATCCCCAATTTCGCACCTAGTGAACAATGAAATGAAAACTCCCTTTCTGTTAATCAGTTTTCAATCCCTTAAACGTTGTGTTTTCATTCATTTAATGTTTTTTATTTAAACGTTGCGTTTTTAATTATTTCATTAAGTTTTTTAAATATGTAAATAAAACAAATCCAACTCAGCACACCAAACTCTGCCACGTTAGTAAAAGTTGGTAATGTCACCCTGTCACGCACAACATGTTTTAACGTCATCCACCCAAATTAACAGCAAGGACTTAATTGATTCAATTTTACACAACAAGGGACCTAATTGAGACCATTTAGAATACGAGGACCTATTTTAGACAAACCTGCACAAATAGGGATGTTCGAAATGATTTAACCAATAATTAAAAAAATTAATTTATATATTTTTAAATTAAATTTAATTAAAAATAAAATAAAATTATATTTTATTAGATTAAATTTAATTAAAATTAAATTTTAATTTATATTTAAATTAATTAATTTTATATTATATATATATTTTTTTTGTTATTTTATTAAAATTTTATTTTAAAAATGTATAAAATATTTTTTTTTATTTTTTACGGATATCCACGGATAGTAAGTCGGATAACGAGTATAGTTTTATCTGACGGATCAGGTTGTCGGTACACATTATCTGTGCCCGACCCGTTGTCATCCTAAGTTAGGAGGAAGCTCATTAAATGACTTTCGGTGTACAGTGAAACTAGCATAACAACAACAGAGTATCACTCATATAAATTCCAAAAGTAATTACAAAGTGGAGGAAAGTTGGACTTATAGGATCATCCAAGCTCACCCACAATGCTTACAAGTAAGGTTTATCATCAGCCACAATATACGGATCAGTTGCCACGTGGATGGATGCAAAGCAAGTGCTGGAATTCATCGGGTGCATTTGAATCACATGCTAGCTAGCTAGATCAAAACGCCCACGCTGAGTGACCTGAGGTATGTGCTCAACGCTATTGGGCTTCCTTGGTTTTGAATCTTGCTACCCCTCTCCTTGTGTTGGTAAAGGTCGTGAAGGGCTTGTTGGATGCTCTTGGAGGTGCCATATGAAGTGGCTAAACAATGCTTGCTCTTTTTGAAATGCATCTTCACAACTTTGTTGGATGCTGTTAGCCATTCTTCTAGTAATGGGTCCTTGACTTGATATTGGGTTTGGCCCAAGTCATCACAAATTATAACTGATAATGCAATTATATGTAAGGCACCAGGTATGCTAATAAAATTAGAATTTCCTTCAATCCATTGGACTCCTTGTGTAATGCACACAACTTGAATCTTGCATTGAAAAATATACCTGCAACAAAAGGTATCGAAAAATAGTGATACTTATGAATAATTTTCTTGGATCACATAAATTGTTGATGATGCTACAATTATTAAAAACTATATTGTCAGACACTCTATAAAATTATCAATGTTCAATAACATCAACTCATCGAAACTAATTTGTGTTGCTCAAACGATATTTGCTTCAACCATTATCATGCTCAAAAGGTATAAAAGTTTGAAAAAAGGGCTCCAAGAGATGGTTAGTGATGATGAATGGTCTTCTTACAAAGAGGATAATGTGGATAATGCACAATTCGTGAAAGAAAATTTATGGATTGATAATTGGTGATGAAAGATTGATTATATACTTGTTTTTATTGTCCCTACTTAAAATGTCTTAATAAAATTAAAATTTGAGAAAGATCATATACCAACATAAAAGAAAGATAGAAGTTGAATATTCATCCTTGTTTTAGTCAGTAAATTCAATATTAATTGATGGTTGGACTAAGAGTAACACATTTCTTCATTGTCTTGCTCATTCTTTAAATTTATAATATTATGTTATTTTTTATTTATGTATTTTTAATATTGTAGATATTATAGCTATGATCAGTGTTTATGAAGATTCACAAAGGTGTGTCCTACATCAAGATATGAAACTTACTTGTGAAAGGAAGAAATGTTTTGGGAGATACGTTGATGATGTGGATGTAAAAAGACAAGTAAATATAGAGTTTGCAAATTTTTCAAATGGAAGGGAAGATTTTGCGAATATTAACTCTTTAGGGAATAGAGGGAAAAAATGGATGTAAATTCATGGTAGACTATGGATCTCATGCATCAACACTTCAAAAGATAACTTTTAAGCTACTTGGAAAATCATGTTTTTCTTATGTTGTGAAAGGAATTGGAACATCTATTCTTTTATACATTATTTGAAAAGAAAGAAAATAACACCTAAAAGGGAGATAATTCAGTATTTGTCTAAAATAATTTATCTTTTCTCGATAAACTCCTCAAAATACAAAAAGAAAACTGAATTGTGAGATATTGTATAAAATGACTTTTTATTGGATGACAATGAAATTCTTAAGATTGCTAGCTTATCTCTTGATGAACCAGAATTCAAAGTTGTATTTTTTAATGAAGAAAAATAAATATGAAGGTCAAACATTATGATTTATATAAAATTTTCTTGTTAAACTTTTTTTTTATAATTTTCCAATTTTGTTAGATTATGAAATATAGTGAATATATATATATATATATATATATATATATATATATATAGGCTTAATACTCTGATGGTCTCTATTTTCATCAACTACGTTCGATTTGGTCCCAGTTTTTCTTTTTTCTGTTTAATGTTGTCCTAAAAAATGTATTTTTTGTTCAATTTAGTCCGTTTTGCAAATGGCGTTTAAATCGTTAACGACCATTGCTCTAACTGTGCAATCTTCTTCTAAGATGACATTTAACTTCAGCCACGTCACCATCTTCTTCAACCTTTAGCCCAAACAGAAACTGAAACCCTAGCGCCGCCACCGAACCCTAACGCCACCGCCACCGTTGCTGTAGAGATCGTCCAAAGTCACCATGTCACCGTGAAGCCGTGCCTGCAGAGAACCATGGCAGTCATCACGCGCAACCTCCATGGCCACCACCATCAAAGTCGCGATCTCCCCCAAATCACGAAACTCTCCTCAAGCCGCCATACTACCCAGATCAGCTCCGCACCTCTGCCATCACAGGATTTTCTCAAGCTGCCATTGCCAGCATCTCGTATCTGCAAATCAAACACAAGAAACCAGAAATAGAGAAAGCTGAATCGCACCACCCAAACCACTAAGTCTTCACCATTATGTTCTCCAACCTGCAGCGAACCACAACGAAATCCAAAAAAATCCCAAATCAAAGAAACCTAGCATGATGGCCATGATTTCGCAAAACAACGTTATCAAAAAAACCAATTCTTTATCCCATCGCGAAACCTAGCAGTGTTTTCCTTCTTCTCGCGGCGCATGCGCATGAAGGTTTCCCCCAAATGCAGAACCCCAATTTTGGGGTGGTAAAGGGGCTGCCACGAAGACTCAACTTTTGACGTGGCATGCCATCTCATTTGGAGTTTACACAGTTGGAACAATGGTCGTTAACGATTTAAACGCCGTTTACAAAAAGGTCTAAATTGAAAAAAAATTACATTCTTTAGGACAACATTGAACAGAAAAAAAAACTGGGACCAAATCGAACGCACTTGATGAAAATAGGGAGTATTAAGCATATATATATATATATATATATATATATATATATATATATATATATTTTACTTTTTCTTTTTTTTTTCTTTTTTTCATTCTGTGTCCTATAATTCTACAATTTAGTCATATCTCCCGTATTTGTGTGTCCTATAATTCTACAATTTAGTCATATCTCCCGTATTTGTGTTTATGCATATGTGCTTTATAGGTTGAACCTAAACATAAATTTATCCTCCTTTGTTATCGGATTCAAGCAAAACTAAAAATTAGAATGTATTGTGAAGGATTGGGACTAGGGATGACAACGTGTCGAGTCGGGCACGGATAATGCTTACTCGCAATCTGACCTGCCCACTATCTGCACGAGTACCCAATTAGAAAATATCCGCGAGTATTTTAAAACCTGCAAGTACCCGCGATTATTCGCCAAAAATTAAAAAAATATATTTTATACATTTTTTAAATAAAATTACAAAATATATATATATATATATATATATAATATAAATTAAATTAAATATAAATTAAAATTTAATTTTAATTAAATTAACCTAATAAAATCTAAATTAATTTTATTTTTAAAAAAATTTAATTTAAAAAAATAAAAAGTAATATTTTATTATTATTTTTTGCAGGTAGCAGATACCCGCGAGACAGATAGTTTAATATCTGCAACCGACTTGTTTAAAATAGAGTATTAAAATTCCTACTACCTGTTATCTACGGATAATAAATATCCACGAATAGTAATTATCCGCTGCAAATTTTACTGCGATTATTCATACGGTGGAATTTTTTGTCATCCCTGTTTGGACCATAGCATAGTTGCATTAATACTTGGTGCCTATTGCATGAGAGTGGAAAAGAGCTTGTGTGGGGAGTATGAATGCCACGCTTTCCACGTAGGCTTCAGACATAAACCGATTCCACAAAATTCACATGAGAATCACCCGTCGTTATCACAACCTTTTTCTTATCAACCTGTCTTTCTTTATATTCTCTCTTCCTTAACTCAGTCTCTGTCCAGATACATAGGAACAGCAAAGGAAAACAAATGGCCATGCACCTGCAGCCATCCACAATAACCCTTAACACTGCAAGGTCCCCTCCTTCATTAGTCCCAACAGCCAATGCTGGCTTGCGACTACAGTTCAACCCTTTAGCTTTGACGTCGTCTTTCTTCTCTGGTCCCCTTAACCTCTTATTTCATCCAAAACAACAGCGTCTTACTTCTGGAGCTCCCAGGATTTCCATGCGTGTGACTTCCAAGCAAGCTTATATCTGTCGTGATTGCGGGTTTCCTTTCATCTTTTCTCTCACCCTTTATCCTTCTCATTTCTCAGCCATAGGTCATTCATGTATGAAGTATATCTAGAACTTTATGCCTCTGTTGATAATGATGCAGGTATGTTTACAATGAGAGGACACCCTTTCAGAAATTGCCCGATAAATTCTTCTGTCCAGGTAGTTAATCACTTTTTCTTCACCTCCTACGTTGCTAACCAAAAAAACTAAAGGAAAATCATTGCAAAATATAATTTGCTTTCCATGTTATACAAAAGAAACATGAGGGTCACTGTATTAAGTGCTTATACTGTATTTTCGTTGCCTTAAAATGGCCTTTTGCAGTTTGTGGTGCTCCAAAAAAAAGGTTTAGGCCCTATGCTCCAGCTGTTGCAAGAAACGCAAATGATACAGATATAAGAAAGGCAAGGAAATCCGACATCCAGAAAGAAGAAGCAACTGAGTGAGACATTTGTGATCTTTTTGCCTTGTTTAGTATCTTCGCGTCTTTACAATATCTTTGTAATATATATCAAACAGGAAGGCACTTCCCATTGCAGCTGCTGTGGGAATTGCAGTGCTTGCGGGATTATACTTCTATCTGAACAACACATTTTAGGCAGGATGTTCGATTCCATTACCCTTTACTTCAAAAAATATAGGCCTCTAATTTATTCCTGTTCATTTGTTTATTTAGTTCAGTTTTGCAGGTTTCTATCTTATTCATTCCGTTAAGTTACCAATATATCTGTATCATCAACCATTAGTTTTCAATGAATCATATTATATTCTCTAAACAAAATCTAATACAAACATATGATCTAACAAGCCCTCTCTTTATTTCACTATTACCTTTAACACTAACTGGGATAAAAAAATATGACTGAATATTGACAATGTAGTGCAAACTAACAAGAAAGAAATTACATTGACATACAGCTACAATAGCAGAATTACACAATGTAGTTTGGAACGCTTTCATTCTTGCAAAACAAATGAGCCCTCTATTCTTCTTTCCATGGACGGTGGAGGGGGGAAGTTCAAGGGAGAAAACATATCATTAAAACTGGAGGTTGGTGCAGGCTTAAACTCATAAGGGCCTTCTTTCTGTCCCCAGACCTGCATACAAATGGGAAATAATTTATATTTTTGATTTTCTGTTGTTGTCATATATCTATATTTGGAACTATAAAGGTAAAACAATCCATCAAAGTAGATAAAACGAGATGAAGAAACTAACTTGATTTCCATCGTCATCATAACCCCTATCCCAGGTGTGTATCTCGTTGTTCTTCATAATTGCAAGTTCTGAAGTACAGTAGCTTGCTCCATTCTGCTAACAAGAGTTCAGGTGTTTCAACCCAACTTTTATATAGTACTGGTAAAAGAAGGACGGGGATGACAGATATTAAGACAACAGTGAACTGAAATTACCCATAAATTAGGAAATCCACCAGGTGGGGTTGAACCTTCATATAAGCAACGTTTTCCGCGTGAACAACGCTTAAGATGTACTGCTGTCAAATGTTCTGCAATATCCTGCAATCCACAGTACAAGTATTACAATTGTTTAAGTACAAAAGACATCAAGACATTCAAATACACAAACTTATGATCTAATCCCCATGTAGAACATGCTAAAAGTAATTACCTAAAAAACTTTCAATCAAATAGACCTATGCCCATAATATCAAACAAGATAATTCATTTATGTAAAGTCTTTCAGAAATCTAAATGTCAACTGAAATAATCTAAGAAAACCCACAGCAACACACACTAGAAGAGCGAGAACAGATGCAGAGGACAAAATCAATCCATGGATATACATCACTCTAGTGATTAATCTACATGCATTTCATGAAAGAAAACTCCTTTATACCAGATCCTGTCCAGATAATAGACTTAAAAAGCCAGCCAAAAAAACTTTTGCATCCTACTCTCTTAAGTCATGGAATTATCATAACATCACCTTATAAACAAAATTTGGGGAAAATAACAGCCGCATTTCCAGACAAACAAGAACATTGTTACACTCATTCGATCAATTGTCATTTAAGAATGGTAGATGATACTGTGACGAATTTGACTCGCCACACTGCATTTATCAACCTCAGGATGACGGAATAGATTGCTGGCATCTATGACATTTTGTGAAATGGTCCTTTTTTTATGGCTCCCTAGTTATTAATATATTATATTTTTGTGGCATTAAATTTTGGAAATTTTATACCCAACTCTTGATTAGCTGTGATTTTATAATTGTTTCCCAAATGACATGTCTAAGCAGTTTCAGGATATCCACTAATCTAATTGCAATAATTATATTTTAAAAAAGTCCCATGGTTTTTTTTAGCATCTCCCTTTCCTTCTTTTCATCCTGAAGATATCTTTAATTTTCACCCATCTCTTTCTTCCTTCTATTTATTTTTTACACTCTATCTCCACAGAATTTATATTTAACATCCTAAGATTTGTTCCTTTTATTTCCAAATCATCCTCTTCTCTATTCTACTTCTCTCTCTCTCTCTCTCTCTCTAACTAAAAAGAAATTATAAATGTCTAGTGAAGAAGCTTCCAAGCTAAGAGTATAAGCAACGAGCATGACTAAATGCTTACCCCGATGACTTCTTCTGGCTGTGGACGCTGATCCCTTGGCCGATCACAGAAATTTTTGTACTCCTCCATGTCTCTAATGGCATATGCACTTAACTGCCATTGAACAGAAATTAGTATGCCTGCTCTTATTAAAACAACCTAGCAGCATTTTCTAAGTTGCAACAAGAAAAAGAGTATACTATTCCTCTGAAAAGAAATAGGCCAAAATGAAATCATACTTCTACAAATCAGAGCAAAAGCTAATGCTGGTAATATTTGAATCAATTATGTACACCAATGTAAATAATCATCCATGTAGCCCAAGTAGCAATCCAGCATTTAATTATAATTTGAACCCCCACTGTCCTGCATTATTGTGCGCACATAAAACTGGGAAAGCTTCATAAGAAGTTTCATACAGTCCAGAACACATTACGTAAGGAGGGTTTAGTATAACTTTTTATAATGTCATTCTGTATCAGGTTATGATATATTCCCTTTAATGATCTCAATATTGTTTAACAAAGCTATGGACGTAAGCAAGACAAAACATCAACATTATAAATATATGCAAAACACGATGCTTAAGGCAAATGTAGTATGGCTAACTAAGCTGCTCTTCTCAAAGAAAATTAATCACCAGCACCAGCACATGCCTCATACATTAAAGTGAAAAAATACATACCTCAACGTCACATTTCAACTCTTTCGGACAAGGTTTCACCATAAAAAACCTCTGCAAACAAATGAATGGTAAAAACGAAGAAAAATTAAAAATTAAAAAATGAAAAATAAAAAAAATAAAATAAAGAGATTAACATGCAGACAGTTTTCTTCAAAAACATATCAAACTTACTCCCGCTAAATATCTCAAGCACAAAGAAACAGAAACAGAAAACATAAATAGAATTTCTCACACACAAGATATAAAACTCTACCTGCCGAAAGGGTTTTTGTGGACTCCTCCAAAAAGCCTAGCAGTACAAAAAATAACATCAATGAGCTAATAATATTTAAAGCAAAGATAAAACGACCGAAACCAAAAACGCAAATATAAGTAACTTCCAAACTCGCATAGAAATGCTCACTCACCTGTTCAAAATACAACACCTTGGAACCATCCACTAGCTCTGCGGCGGGGCATGTAAGCATTCTGCAAAAACAAATTCTCAGCGTTGTCCCATTTCAAAAATCCCCTCTCATCCAAAAAAAGAGAGGATAAACGAATATAACTACGATTAAAAACAAATACCTAATATTGAAATAGTTATCAGGGTCTCTGGAAGCTTGGTCCTTTGAATACTACAGCAGCAAGAATAACAACAATTGAGAAATGGAAGTGAAAGAAACATTAGGTGAGAAGAGAAAAGGAAAAAGGAGAGACCTTTTGGCCGGTGAGGGCCTTAGAGACGAAATGAGCATGGTCCCAGCGCGTGGTGGACTTGCGGAGTCGCTTGACAAGAAGTGCGCCACCAATGAGTAGCAGAGTCTTAACCGCCAAGCCTCGGGCACGGTTCCATCCATTGGAATCCGACCCCGAACCCGAACTCATCTATTCTTTTCTTGTATGCTAATAATAATGAATACTCAATGATGGAATCTAAAGGTATTGGTTTTAGTCGCGGCGCTCGAAATCTCAGTGGAAGCGCCACAACCATAACCAGAATCTTGAACGGTTGTATCCAGAGAGAGAGATAGTTGAATTACGTACCTCTGCCTGTGTTATTGGACTCTGCAAAGTGAATCGTTCATCGTCTAGATGTAGAAGCAGACACAGATGAAGCAGAGATTCCAATTTCGATTCCACCCATTTTGGTTCGGTTTGGTTTGTTTATACCCAAAATCCCAATTCACTAAAATAGCTTACGTTATACTTTTGTGCTGTGCTATGCTTTGCATTTTGCCAATAAATTAAAATATAATAATATAAAATCAGCACTCCTATCTATATTATATTATATTATATATTTTTGGTTTAAATCCATTAATTATCCTTAGGTGGATTTTTTCCAGATTATCTTTTTATTAGAATCTCCAATTCAGTCCTTAAAACTATTTAATTTGATTTAATTGGATTCTTTCCGTTCAATTCAGTTAACGGAGTTAAATTTTTGTTGAAATGAAAAAATGACAGTGTTCATTTTTTAAAATGTGGCATGTTTAGATGTTGATGTGTCAATTGAAGATGATGACATTAAGTCCTCAGCCATTCATCACTGAACAAATCTGGAATCACTGATCTCATCTTCCATAGTTGAGTAGTCATCTTCCATACAAATCAGACTCCACAACATTCTCCTCCAATACGTTATAACAAACATGCTTCTTATCCCTTAACCATTTGTTATCGAAAACTCTTTCGAACGAAATTCACGATTTAGGGTTGGGGTCCAGCAATTGGTGGATGAGGCTGTAGAGAATGACACCGCAGGACCAAGTGTCGGCCTTGGAACCGTCGTAGCCGACGCGGATTAGGACCTCCGGCGTAGTGAAGGGCGGCGTGCCATGCGGTGTAGAGGAGGTTATCACGAAGGTGTTCTGGAAGTGCAGAGAGGGCGAAGTCAGAGACCTTAAGGTCACTGGCGGCGTCGAGAAGGAGGTTCTGCGGCTGGAGGTCGCGGTGCGCGATGTCGTGGCGGTGGCAAAAGAGGAGCACAAAGACGAGTTGGGAGGAATAGCGCCATGCCCGAGACTCTAGGAGGCGGCCACACCGGGAGAGCTTGGAGAAGAGTTCGCTGTCGCCGGCGTAGTCGAAGACGAGGTAACTTTTTGTCTTCGTGGCGAGAACCTCGTGGATTTTGAGGACTTTTGGGTGGTTCTGGAGACGGCGCATAGCGTCGATCATGCGCACAATGCAAGGTTCCATGGCAGGGTCGACCGTCTTGGACTTGTCGATGGACTTGATGGCTACCGTGGCGCCGTCGACAAGTGAGCGTACCTAGGGAGTTGCCGCAGCCAAGGAATCGCGTGAGCTGGTACTTACCGAGGATGGTGCGTGGTGGCGGTGGTGAAATGTTGGGAGTAAGTTACGAACCTAAGAGAGGTTCTGAAGAGGAAGATGAGGGTTTGCAGTTGTATTCGAATCCTGGGTGTTAAAATTTAGGGTCGGATCTGCCTTTGGGTTGGAGTTGGAATTGGACATGATTTTGATCTGGAAGTTCAAAGGCAAAGGGAAAGAAGAGGCTGCGAGGATTTGATTGGATTGTGCTTATGTTGCTATGAGCTTACATAAATTTGGCACATCATTCCATGTATTCAACTTTCTGATGCCACGTTTTAAAAATTAACACATCATTTTTACACTTTAGAAAAAATTTAACTCCATTAACTGAGTTTAACGGAAATGACCCAATTGAATCAAATTAAGTAATTTTAAGGACTCAATTGAAGATTCTAAAAATAAGAAGATCAAACTCGAAAAACCCACATAAATAGAGACAACTAAAGGGTTTAAACCTATATTTTTTAAATCTAAGTTTTTTTTTATTTTTGCAAGAATTATTTATGTTTTTCTATCACTATTTTTTCTCAAATGGAATTTAAAAAAATGCGATTGTAATATGATTTTAAGGGAAGTGATGAAAAGTTGCAATGCAACACCACTATTATCTAACATGTGTTTAATTTGAAGTGTTTTCAATAATGAAGTCTGATTTTCGATGCTATATATTCATGTTTTTTAAATTTAGAGAAAGAATATTATTACAAATTTATGTTCTAAGAATATGGTAAGCCAAATCCATAACTTTTTAACATTTATTTTGTCGTTTTTATATGAAATTAAACTAGTTAAAACTCGTAATATATCATTTGTAAGATTTTCGAAATAAAAAATAAATAAAAATCTTAAACTTGTAAAACATGTAACGTGGGTATGTAGAACCTTGTATACTGGTGATGGAGATTATATTTACTAGTTTCTTTTCTAACTTTAATTTGAAAACATATATACGTACAAATTAGGAGTCTAAATAAAAATAACATTATAAATTGAATATAAACTTCTTAAAAACCCAAGTAAATAATTCAGTTGGCCCTTTTAAATTATATGCCTAGACTTGTTAGTTTTTACATTGCAAAATAAGTTCTCTAAGAAATTTTTAATAAAATAGTTTCCTGGATATTCTTCAATGCCACTAGTGTAATGAATAAATGCAACATGACACTATATTTTCAAAATTTAATTTGGCAGTACTTTTATAATAAATACTAATATAATGAATTAATAATGTAAGAATGTTTATATATTTATATATATATATATATATATATATATATATATGTGTGTGTGTGTAATATGATTTCCTAAGATTATTGAGGAAGCTTTTTTGTAGTTCAATTTCTCTTATGGCTAAATTATTAGCATTACATTTTGGCTTAATACCTCTATTGGTCCTCTTATTTGTCTGCTAATCTCATTTTGGTCCTCAAGTTTTAAATTGTCTCAATTGGGTCATAATTTTTGTAAAAATGCACACATTTTACCCTAACCGTTAAGTTGTCTCAAACGGCGTTAATTGATGCTGGGATGAATTTTTTATTTTAGGCTTAATCCCTCTTTTGGTCCTTATGTTTGTATGAAAATCTCAGTTTGGTCCTCAAGTTTTGAACTGTCTCAATTGGGTCATAATTTTTGAACTGTCGACAACGACGACATTTTTTAGTTTGAGAGGGAGAAAAGGTGTGAGTCGGGGGTTTGAGGGTAAAGGAATGAGTGAACTGTGATCAGTGATTGGAAGGAAAAAGAAAGACTATAGCCACGTGGATTTAATGATTTTAAAACATAAAAAAAAAATTACAGCTTAGTTCAAAGTTAACGCCGTCTCAATACACTTAACGGTTGGGGTAAAATGTTGTAAAATGTTTGCATTTCATAAGGACTTGAGGAAAAACTTGAGGACCGAACTGAGATTTTCACACAAAGATAAGGACCAAAAGAGGGATTAAGCCTAAAATAAAAAATTCATCCCAGCATCAATTAACGCCGTTTGAGACAACTTAACGGTTAGGGTAAAATTTGTGCATTTTTACAAAAATTATGACCCAATTGAGACAATTTAAAACTTGAGGATCAAATTGAGATTAGCAGACAAATAAGAGGACCAATGGAGATATTAAGCCTTACATTTTCAATCCTTTTTTACTGCAATTTTCAATCCTAAAATTCGCTTTTAATGAAGGATATTGGTTATTTTTTATTTTAAAAAGTTTGGACGGTAAAGACGTTCACTTTATGCAAGGATATAAAAAATGGGAACCTATTTGTGTAACATGCATAAAAGCCAAAAGGAGAATCACACCAAATTCACGTAAGGGTTAGGTGGGTAATGTGATATGAAAAGCAGAAACGGTTAGAAGAAGTACACGTCAGTCTAAGAAGAATGTGTATTTGGAAAATTACATTTGAGGATGGAGGCATGGTGTGATATGGATCATCTTCCTGACTTCTTTTTCTCTTTGTCCATTCTTACCCATTCTTATATTCATTTTGGGTTCCTTTTATGATTCAGGTGGAATCGTTATCCTCTTTGGTGAATTGCAACACTCATAGATACCTATGATATTATTTTATTCTGTCCATTATTTGTTTCTTGTTGATTTTGATAAAAGCACAACTTTATAGTATTGGAAATTAATGCAATGTTCTGTTTATCAGTTCTTTTCATAATAAAAATTATTTGTTTCATTGGTGCTTTCATTGAGAGTCAAACTCAAGGCAATTATCACAACACACCAGATATGGCTAGGGTTGAAATAACAACAATGCATTTTGAAGGAGAAGTGGTACCCTACTTTTAGATGTTACAACAATTGGCAGTGGTAAACACTTGGGTGGAGTTAACACGTGCTCTTGAATCTCACTTTGGCCCTTCCCCATTCGATTGTCTGATGACAAAATTATTCAAGTTGCAATAGACAAGTTTTGTTTCAGATTATTATTTGAAATTTATGTCTCTAACCAATAGATCGTTGGGTCTTACGGATAAGGTACTCCTTAATTATGTTTTAAGTGGTTTAAATGTTGATATCAAAAGAGATGTTATGGCACTCTCATCAATATCTTTGATAAGGGTGGTTTCTCACAACAAGAAAAAATTGAATTACATACAACCAAAATTCGTATATAAGGCCCAAAATCCTATATAACACTTGGTTACATACGAATTACATATGGACAAAAATCTGCATATAAAAATGACGTAGCTAAGTTATATACGGATTTATCCATATATAATGTTATCAGAGGAGGTAAATATTCTGCTTGTAGCAGTACCCCTTGAACATGCACAATTCAATCAACCAGACCTGGACATTATACATTGCACATTGACATATAAAACCAACAACCATTTCACATACACTTAATCCACAAAGAAGCATTATACATGAATAGATAAATATTATTTACATATCCAAATAAATAAGATGTAAACATTAGGTACATACGTTCATCAACCTGTTCTAAATAAGTTCAAGAGTAATGGATAAGTTTTATAAAAGGCCTAATAATCCTTATAATCATCATTTACATCTTGTGGTTGTTGATCTGGTGGTTGCTATTCTGGTTGGACATCATTGGGTGCCTGATTTTGAACTTGAGGATTTTGGAGTTGGAAAAATTGTTGTGTAACTACGGCTACCGAAGGCGGAAGGTATTGCAGGATGGCACCAAGAAAGCCATGAACCTATCAAAGCTGTTGATCATGCTGTGCTAATTGCGTTTGGAGGTTAAAAATTTCATTTGAATTGGCTTGCTGAGTAGAAGATGCATGTGTCTGTTGTATGTAACTATCGACACAGTCATCTTAGGAACCGACATTTCTGATAACGGTTGAAAAACCGTTATTTTTATACTTAATTTTGATATTAAATACACCCTTGTTGACTTAGAAACTTGCTTTGACTCATGATTTTGCTTTAATTTTGTGAATAATTGAGGACATGTTTTATGATTTTATCATTAAATTCCCTTGATTTTGTAGGTTTTTGGAATGATTTGAAAGATGGGTTGAAGTATCAAGGGGCTGTAGTGCAGAAAAGTCAAACAGAATGCAGATGGTGAACATCCAAGCTTTGGAATAAATTTTTCAAGGCTCATATGATATGTAGATGGTGAACATATGTGCAGATTATGCAGATCAAATCAAACACGGTTCCAAACTAGAATTGAAGACAAATAAGCAAGTAAACATGACTGAATGACAAAACCGAATGGATGCTTCAATTAAAAATGACTCAAACACAGATTTGACTGATTGAAATGATAAAAACCATCAAGGAAAGGTTGGCACACAAGAATTAAACACACATAGAACCTATTGGAATCAAGATTGCAATGAAACAGTGATAACAGAACCAAGAAGACAAGGGAAATTATATTGGGCAAAAAAATGGAATAGATGAAGAACAAGTTAGCTAGAACGACTAGCTGGAACCTGAGCTATGAATACCACATTATGACTAGCTCCGTCATGATAGAAGCCATGGATCCGTGAACTGGAATGAAGATGGCTCAATGAACTCAAGTGTTAGCGAAAGAAGGTGATTTTTTGGTGGAAAAGGAGCTATCTATGGAAGCGGTACTAGCTTTGACGACCTTCCATCCCTTAAAGGAAGCTAGAGGAGGTTCGGATAGGGATGGCAAAAAAACTGTAGGCACGGGTATCCATAGGTAAAATCTGTTGAGATTGTTGACAACACAATATCTATATCACTCTGGTTTTTGATGATGACAACACATTTTTAATAACACATGTATTGTAATGTGTTACATGTTCCAATCTTTAATATTGAATGTTATCTTGATGAACATGTTTGTGTGAAATCTGATATATGAATCCATATTCCCTATTCTGATATATGTGACATCTGTTGTGATTGCATTACATATGTTTTGGAAAAGGAAAACCACATGCACTTTTATGAACTTACATTGTGTGGCATAACTGCAAGCTGTAAGTTGACTTCATTATGGGGGAAGTCGAATTAATCTCGTGACTATTGTTAAGACCCCTGGCAAGTGTACCAGATCGTATCAAGTAATAATAAATGTTAAGTCCAAGTATCGTTTTCCCAAGAGACTCATGGCACAAAATTGTTGTGCTTTTGCATAACAAATCAAGACTATAAAAACAATATTTTGGGATTTTTGGATATAAAGTACGGAAAAATAAACATGAATGCAATTTGATCAATTGAGGTTAAACACAAAAGTGGATGGATGATGTTGATAATATGAGATGAGTTTGTTGCTAGGATTCAGATTTCACCCAATCACTCTCTTATTTCTACTTTTCTTATTTAATTCGCTTATTTATCATATTGTCATGCAAACTTTCTTAGTCTACCCTTAACCCAATCCCTTGGCGAAAAAAGCCTATTACTAATTACCGGCTTGCTATGCCTAGCCTCCCCTAGTAATTAATAATGCATGATAAACGAAAGCAAAATACAATTGATCGTCCTACCCCTATCCCTAGGCGGTATTAGCATAATCAAGGAATTCCCCCCAGTTCATGACATTATTGTACGTTCCCGTATCAATAAAGACAGTCAACATTTACCGAATGAGTTAAACGATAAAAGCATTAAGCAAAGGTAAGGAACTCAACAATTGATAAAGATAAGCATATGCAAGCATATAAATAAAATAAGGATTTTGATATAAGAGAGTTTAAAGGTTACATCTTTCCCCAGCAAAAAATAAGATTAGTTCTCCATCTTCATGGAGAAACTAGGTGAATGGAATGAAAGAGATAGAAACCCTAAAGAGGAGAAAAAAGAGAGCTGTTACCATCTCCAAATCTACCCCAAAGGGGTGAAAAGTGTGTTTTTGTGTCTAAGCCATCAAAAGATACAAACCCTAAGACATTCTGGCCTTTAAATAGGGCATAAAAATAACAGAAAACAGGTCCAAACCCAAACAGATCATAAAAATCGCACAAACTATTTCAAATCACGTTCTGTTGACTTTTTTTGGATTTTGGTTGACTTTTCAGCATTCTGGTTGACTGGTTGACTGGTTGACTTTTCTGCACTCTGTTTGACTTTTCTGCACTCCAACCATTTGATACATCAACCTTTCTTTCAATTCATTCCAAAAACCTACAAAATCAAGGGAATTTAATGATAAAATCATAAAACATGTCCTCAACTCTTTTATTCACAAAACTAAAGAAAAATCATGAGTCAAAGCAAGTTTCTAAGTCAACAAGGGTGCATTTGATATCAAAATTAAGTATAAAAATAACAGTTTTTCAACCGTTATCACAACCCCAAATAGCACACAAAAGTTCTTCCAAGGAATGTGGAGGAATCAACCCCAAATAGCTGGGCTCTCACAAAACCCCAAACGTGGATGAAAAAGTGATAAAAATTGGGTTTTAAAGAGAGAGGATGATAGGAGAAGTGTTGGGAAATCTTTATAGGATTTTTGAAAGTGAAAGAAAGATTATGGGTTTGGTAAAGAGTGCTTGGGCGAACGTGAGGGGTACAAAAATAAAATAATGGGCCAAAAGAACAAAACACTCTTTTAAAACACTTTGACCCCTTAGCGTCACCACCGCCCGGCGGTGGGCGCGGTTTACATCCCTCTCTTTTTTTCTTTTTAAAACATTTTAACCCTTTAAACCTTCAAATTCAACTTTCAAAATTTAATTTTTATGTAATTCCCAATCACTTATCTCACATATGCAACTAGAACAAGAATTAAAACATGCAAAAATAAATCAATCAACTGGGTTGCCTCCCAGGTAGCGCTTGTTTAACATCACGAGCCTGACCCAAACCTTTCTAGCACCCATCAGTAGGTGCAAACCTTACCATCACCCATCAGTAGGTGTACTTTCCTGGTATCCTTCAGTAGATACCTAAATCTTCTAGCATCCCTCCGTAGATGCTATCCCAGTGGCATTCATCAGTAAATGCTGTTTAATGACATTCATCAGTAGATGTCTAACCACATAGCATCCATCAGTAGATGCTAATCTTTCTTATCTTCATTGGCTTCCATCAGTAGATGCCAAATCACCTAACATCCATCAGTAGATGTTATCATTACTGCCATCAAAAGCAGCATTTAACCTAAATAAAATAAAATAAAATAAAATCAAATCAAATCAAATAAAATAAAAGAAAAAAAAATAATTCAAAAATGGGGTAGAAACTGGGTTGCCTCCCAGCAAGCGCTTCTTTAGCGTCATTAGCTTGGCCCGGTAAAGCCCAAACACCCATCAGTAGGTGTTGATATTCTATGTTAGCGTTCTTCCTTCCTTCGTGACACTAACAAAATCTCGAAAATTTCCTTGTCACCAACTCTAAGGATTCTCAATCTCAAGAGCGCGCTCTGTTTGCTTTGATAGTCTTGACAACCCATAACCTATTCTGAAATTTCATTGGTGTGCCAGGTTTGGGTTTGTCACTTTTCACATCAGGATGTTGGTGAACCAATTCTCCTTCCTTATCTGCCTCCTGATGATCTTGTGCTCCTAATACAAATTTTTATCCTGCACACGCTAAAGAACACTGCACTAGAGCACAGAATTAACCCAAAAATAAAAACAATAAAAGATATATATATATATATATATATATTTTTTTTTTTTTCATTTTTTTATAAATAACAAGATAGAAAGATAAAATAAAAAGATAGAAAGAAAAATAGATAGAAAGATAGAAAGATGGAAAGATAGAAATATGAGGAGAAGAATGACGAGAAGAATAAGGAGAAAGATAGAAAGATGGAAAGATGAGGAGAAGAATGAGGAGAAGAATAAGGAAAAGAATAAGGAAAAGATATTATTTTATTTTATTTTTGTTTTTTCTTAAAACACAGAAAGATAAAAACAGAAAAATGAAAACAGAAAAAGATATATTTTTTTTCTTATTTTTTAGATAGATAAAGAATAAAAACAAAAAGATAAAAACAGAAAAAGATATTATTCTTTTTTATTTCGTTTTTTTAATTAAAACAGAAAAATAAAAATAGAAAGATAAAAACAGAAAGAAAGTCTAATCAGTTAAGAATCACACACATAGAATAGTTCTACCACGAGTCCCCGGCAACGACGCCAAAAACTTGTTAAGACGCCTAGCAAGTCTACCAGATCGTATCAAGTAATAATAAATGTTAAGTCTAAGTATCGTTTTCCCAAGAGACTCATGGCCCTAAACTATTGTGCTTTTGCATAACTAATCAAGACTATAAAAACAATAATTTGGGATTTTTGGATATAAAGTATGGAAAAATAAACATGAATGCAATTTGATAAATTGAGGTTAAACACAAAAGTGGATGGATGATGTTGATAATATGAGATGAGTTTGTTGCTAGGATTCAGATTTCACCCAATCACTCTCTTATATCTACTTTTCTTATTTAATTCGCTTGTTTATCATATTGTCATGCAAACTTTCTTAGTCTACCCTTAACCCAATCCCTTGGCGAAAAAAGCCTATTACTAATTACCGGCTTGCTATGCCTAGCCTCCCCTAGTAATTAATAATGCATGATAAACGAAAGCAAAATACAATTGATCGTCCTACCCCTATCCCTAGGCGGTATTAGCATAATCAAGGAATTCCCCCCAGTTCATGACATTACTGTACGTTCCTGTATCAATAAAGACAAACAACATTTACCGAATGAGTTAAACGATAAAAGCATTAAGCAAAGGTAAGGAACCCAACAATTGATAAAGATAAGCATATGCAAGCATATAAATAAAATAAGGATTTTGATATAAGAGAGTTTAGAGGTTACATCTTTCCCCAGCAACAAATAAGATTAGTTCTCCCTCGTCATGGAGAAACTAGGTGAATGGAATGAAAGAGATAGAAACCCTAAAGAGGAGAAAAAAAGAGAACTGTCACCATCTCCAAATCTACCCCAAAGGGGTGAAAAGTGTGTTTTTATGTCTAAGCCATCAAAAGATACAAACCCTAAGACATTCTGGCCTTTAAATAGGACATAAAAATAACAGAAAACAGGTCCAAACCCAAACAGATCATAAAAATCGCACAAAATATTTCAAATCACGTTCTGTTGACTTTTTTTGATTTTGGTTGACTTTTCAGCACTCTGGTCAACTCTGGTCAACTTTTCAGCATTCTGGTTGACTGGTTGACTTTTCTACACTCTGTTTGACTTTTCTGCACTCCAACCATTTGATACTTCAACCTTTCTTTCAATTCATTCCAAAAACCTACAAAATCATGGGAATTTAATGATAAAATCATAAAACATGTCCTCAACTCTTTTATTCACAAAACTAAAGAAAAATTGTGAGTCAAAGCAAGTTTCTAAGTCAACAAGGGTGCATTTGATATCAAAATTAAGTATAAAAATAACGGTTTTTCAACCGTTATCAACTATGCATAGATTTTCAAATACAGTACTATGTGAGATTTTGCATTGAAAATAATTTCAAAATGAACTATTGTGTCGAAGTCGATTGTGTGCGCCACGCATTTGACTGTATTAGTTTTTTGATTTGAAATTCTTTTGTGTTCATGAACAGTAACGACTATATATTTAAAAGTTAGTTGAGCATTGAATGAAAGTCAACTATAATGAATGTTGAATTAATTTGTTTGACTAGACAACTACTAATTTGACTTATTTGTTATAACTGTCAGGGACAGTCGACTGTATTAGTAGCGTATTCGACTACAAGAGCGTCTGATTTATAGAAATCTATAAATAGACGAGACCTGAGTTGTTTCAGAGAACTTTTGGAAATCTAACATTTTCATATCCTGTTTCAGATTGTTTCTCTATGATTTTGAGCTCTAAGAATTCATAAAGAAGACAATTGTGATCTTTCTTTGAAGAGTTTCTGAAGGAGATTGATACTGCGCTTACTGCTTGATCAGAATCTGCACAATTGAGGTGTTCTCTGGTTGATCAATAATCGTGCTGCAATTCAGTGGTGATTGTTGTTGTACCTGTTGTGACTACAGGGGTTGGAATCGTGGAGTCTGGTACACTTTGAGGATTGTTCAAAGTGGGTTGAAGATTGCAGAAGAGGGGATATCTTGCTGCAGATCTTCTTGTGTGTTTCTGCCTATATTTTGGTTAGAGGGTTAGAGAGGTGTTTTATATTTTCGACGTGGAGGTCTCTATAAAAGCCTTGTTGTAAAAACCTTGTCCATTATATTGCATTTGCTTCCTAGGATTGGAAGGACACTGGATGTAGGCATTGAGGCCGAACCAGTATAAAAACATGCGTTTGAATTCTCTATCCTTACAGTTTTACATTCAGTCGACTTTACTGTTTTCGTAGTCTACTTAGTAATTCGTTGCACTTAAATATTTCATTACTTACGATT
This sequence comes from Vigna reflexopilosa, assembly GCA_027742785.1. Taxonomy (NCBI): domain Eukaryota; kingdom Viridiplantae; phylum Streptophyta; class Magnoliopsida; order Fabales; family Fabaceae; genus Vigna; species Vigna reflexopilosa. Next base: position 19,566,785 of record CM050918.1, read on the forward strand.
CAAGAAATTGTGCAAAGGTTTCTACTTCGTGAAAAAGATTTTAAAAAGACTCTGATTTTGAAACATCACCAATTCACCCCCCCTCTTGGTGTTGAAACTAAGCCAACTTGTTTTCCAACAATTGGCACTAGAGCTGGTTTTCATAAGATATTTGAAAAACTAGTCGACATTTGTTTTTCTTGAATCGACTATATACCTGGGGATGGCTTCCAGTTTTCAAACTTTTGGTGAAGGTGCATCTACAAACAGATCACCTTTGTTTGCTGGTGAAAATTATCCTTTTTGGAAAATCAGAATGCAAATATTTCTTGAATCCGTGGATAGAGGAATTTGGAATACAACTTTGAATGGTCCTTTTGAGCCTACTCACACTGTTGATGGAAAAACTGTTTTGAAAATTTTTTCTTAGTGGTCTCAAGATGAATATAGAAAAGCACAGTATGATGTCAAAGCTAGAAATATCATTTCCTCTACACTAACTATTGATGAATTTTTCAGGATATCTCAAATTAAATCTGCCAAGTAGATGTGGGATGTCTTGGAAGTCACACATCAAGGCACTGATGAAGTCAAGAGAGCAAGGAAGAATTCTTTGATTCAGGAGTATGAACTTTTCAGGATCAAGGCTGGAGAGACAATCTATGAAGTCCAGAAAAGATTCACATATATTGTAAATCACCTTATGGCTCTTGGAAAAGTGTTTGACAAAGAGGAAATCAATATCAAGATATTGAAGAGTTTGAATAGAAGCTGGCAACCAAAAGTCACTGCAATATCAGAATCCAAAGACCTTACAAGCATGAATATGGCTACCTTGTTCGGCAAGTTAAGAGAACATAAGTTAGAACTAGGAAGGTTGAAGGATGAAGAAGAGATTGAAGAAAAGATGTCCATTGCTTGTTAAGACCCTGGCAAGTGTACCAGATCGTTATCAAGTAATATAATTGGTAAAACCCAATATCGTTCTCCCAAAGGAATCTAAGGCCTTATCTTTCATGTAAATTAATCTTATAAGACTTGAAAGAAAATTAATTTGTGGTTGAATGCAAAGAACTAAAAGTAAACATGAAAATGCAGTTGATTCAATTGGCAAGAAAAAGGTATGGATGAATGGAGTTGTTGGGGTTTACAATTTCATTTTATCCACTCTCTTACATCTACTCTTCTTATTAAATTCGCTTTATTATCTAATTGTCATGTAACTTTCTTAGTCTACCCTAAACTCGATCCCTCGGCGAGAAGAGCCTACTACTAGTTGCTGGCTTACTATCCCTAGTCTCCCCTAGTAATTAGCAGTGCAAGTACCACAGAAGTAAAATACAATTGATCGTCCTACCCCTTATCCCTAGGTGCTATTTGTTGATCAAGAATTCTTTATCAGTTCATGACTTCCCCGTACGTCCCCGTATCGACAAAGGCAAACATCTATTTATCAAATGAGTTAAATGATAATAGCATAGAGCATAGATAAAGAACCCACAATTGATAATAACAGCATATGCAAGCATATGAATAAAACAAGAATTTCAATATAAGAGAGTTTCAAAAGATTACATTGTTCCCTAACAACAAAGGGTTTAGTTCACCATTGTCATGGTGAAACTAGATGAAATACAATGAAAGAATGGAAAAGCAAACCCTAGATTGAATAAAATGGAGCCTAAGCATCCAAGAAATCTTCTCCAAGGAATGTAAAATAGCTCTGGACGTCCTCTTCTGCCAAAAGAATAATATTTGAATCGCACTGGGGCTATATATAGGGCATAAAAGTAACAAAATTAAGCCCAAGCCCAGTAGGCAACTGCTTAGCGTCCAACTTTACCGCTCAGCAGTTTCCCTCAAGCCGCACCACCGCTCAGCGGTCAGTTTCATCGCTGAGCGGTTTGCCTCTGATTGCTCTGGACGCTCAGCGTCACCGCATGGGCGCCAGACAGCAGCTTTCCCTCGAATAATGGCGCTCAGCGGTGCATTTTGACACTGAGCGGTGCATAGACTCTTCTTTTCTTCATTTTCTTCTTCTTCGTTGAGTCTAAGACCTTCCTTATTCAATTCCATCCTTAATTCTCATCAAAACCTTGCAAAACAATGCAAAACAAGCATAATATCTCTAAAAACAACTTTTGACTCTCAAATGACTCAACTTAAGTGTTTTACCTGATTCTAAGCTCATTCTAAGCCATAAAGGGTGTATTTTGATATCAATTTAAGCATGAAAATAACGGTTTTTAGACCGTTATCACAACCCCAAACTTAGAACTTTGCTTGTCCTCAAGCAAACAAGACAAAACTTGGCTTTCCTCTTTTTTCATCAAATAGTTCAACAATCCCAAAATTCATTTTTCCTATGATAAAAACTACTCAATTCAGATTTTCAGTGGAATCAAATCAAGATGTATACATGCTTTCTATTCAACTTAGTTCACATAATCACATATATCCCAACAGATGTTTTATTTGGAAATGATCAATCAACTAAGCATAGATGTAATCATAGAATTCAACAATTCTCACCAAGCAAGTGTTTCACTCAATCACTCAAGTATTTAAGATGTCACTCCACTCTCTACTATTCACATGTCACATGAAACAAAGTTGCCCTTCATCTAATACAATCAACATTCTTACATGTCAATGCCATCACAAGGACTTTTTCAAGGCTTATAATGAGTCCAGGCTAACAAGAAAAATTGGTTTTTCTGGATCACAAAATCCTTGAGTTAAGAGAGCTAATTTAACATTTAAAGTTCAAGTACAAACTCTCTTTCTTAACCAATCTCACTCATTCCCAACTTCTTCCCTTTCCTTGTATTTTTACATTGAGCCCATCTTTCATGGTTTTTCTTTTCTCATGCATTTTTCTTTTTTCAACACTTGAGCTCAATGCCTTTCTTTTTCTGCCATTCAAATTTTCCCAACAACCCCAAACTTGAACCTTTTCAACAATTATTCTCAACCCAACTCAAGGTAAATAATGTCAAAATAAGGGTTTTCATCCTGTTTAAGGCCAAGTTTCAAAAAGGGTATAACATTTTAATCACTTTGGGTAAAAATTTGGCTAAGTAAGGGTTTCCAAAAATGGCCTTGATCATATGACATAAACATACAATACAATCAATTATTAAGACTCAGGCAATATCATTCATGCTTTCCTGTAAATAGTACATATAACAATGAATACTCTAGAGCTCAATTCCTCACACAACATGCCTTCTCACACATCATGCATTCATACACCCTACTTAGCATCATAACCACAATCACAATTCATTACACATCTGTTCACATAGCTAGTGAACTTTTCACCTGAATATCAACACAACTCAATCATCATCCACATCCAATCATCATCAAATAGATTCATCATGCAATATCATCAAGTCAAACATTTTCAGAATTAGTGTTCAAGCCAAATATAGACACTGACAATAAAAAATTCAACCTATTCTAAAGAAACAAAAGTACAAAAGTGTAGGATAAAACCTTGTCTAAAGCATGGGCATCAATCAGTAGATGCCATCTCAATCCATGTCCTCATCTGAATCCTCTTGGTCTCCATCATCAACATCTTCAAATTTATCTTCATCGTCATCATCCATGCCTGATGCTTCCGCTGCTCCAGACCCGCTACCTTGTGTCTGCTCCTGAGGCCAAGCCATAGCTTCATGAAACTCGTCCATGGTCCACATGTGCACTGGTGGCTGCTGGTACAACCCTACTTCCATCTTGGCAGTGGTTATCTGCCCTCTGCGAAGAGCCTCCATCCTAGCCTCTATCATGGACATATACATGTCCCTCATCTGAAATGGCTCGGCGTGTTGTGCCGGTGCATCTGCAGGTACATGCTCCTATTGTGCTGCTGCTCTCCTAGGACGTCTCCTAGGTGCTCTGGCTGCCTCCTCTTCCTCACAGTACTACTGATAATAGGAAACAACTATGGCCTTCCTAGGCCTCTCATATGGTGGAACTGTAGTATCCAACCCAGCCTGCTGACACAAAAAGGTGATCACGGACGGATGTCCCAACGGTGTCCTGCTACTCACAGTAGTAGCGCAGCTCTGAATCTCGTCGACAATAACCTTCCCGACGTTCACATCTAACTGCCTCAGCATGCAGTAAATGAAGATGATTCGATGCATGGTGATGTTTGAAACATGAGAGCACGGCTGAATGTTGGCATGAGTGAATACCATCCAGTATTTCGCCAAAGGCGTCAAATCTGCCCTCTTTATGTTGACGGGCAATCCATTAGGGTTATTCTGAAAATGCCTTCCAGGAAGGCACATAACCCTCTCAATATCTGCTATATCTCTGAACCCCCCAACAAGTGCTGTATACTGGCACTGTTTACCTGGCCATTCAGTGCCCAAAAAGCTGTTAATAGTGTCAGGGTTATACTTGATGATTTGTCCCCTCACATAGCTCATGTATCTCCCAGCATCAACTCCTCCTCTAGGCAAGGCATTTGTATAAAATTCCTTCACCAATTCAATGCTAGCTGGTGTAGGATATGTGGCCAGCCTCTCCCAATCTCTCCTCATGATTTCTACTCCAAATTCAAATGCCAAATTTGGGATAAAAGTGGCCTTCCTCTCCATCAGCAATCTCCTCTCCTGCACAGTCACATAATGTTCCTCTTGTTTCCTTGAGAGGAACCTAGGAGAATAAAATATTCTTGGCCTCTTAGGTTCCTTCCTTTTATTACCAAGAGTTTTCACCCTTCTTGATGATGATGACATTCCTGCATAAAATAAAGTTCAAAAGACCACAGGAATTCATCATTTAGAGGTTAATACATCATTAATTAGATTCAAAACCAATCACAATCAAACATTGAGGGAAAAATAGGGCCCTTCAGCGTCCCTGTATCAAAAGGAGACCGCTCAGCGTCAAAGGAGACCGCTCAGCGGTTTGCCTCAAGCCGCGCCACCGCTTAGCGTCAAAGGAGACCGCTCACCGGTGGCGACTAGGGTTTCTCAAAACCCTTTTTTAAATCGCCCTATTCTCCACTCTAACACTAATTTCATCAATCCAAACCAAATTCATGCAGTTCAATCGGTTCAAACAGTTGCTATTTCATCAAATCATGCATAGAAATCAAAAGCCCTAATTTATCATGTTCCTAAGCATGTTCTTCATCAAATTTCAAATTTAGAAACCCTACGAATGAAATTGCACAACTTACTAGAGTGGAGAAACTAGATGCTTGCTAAACTTCCTCCTAATTCATGATGAATGCCTCTTGAATGCACAGTCCCTCAACAAAAACCCTAAACTTTGAGAAGATAATGATAGAAAAGTGAGATTTTTGTGAGTGTGATGAGAAAAAGTGGGGAAATCCCTTTGGAAAACCTTTGAAAATGTAAATTGGGTGCTAGGGTTCACAAAGAATGCTTAGGCGAGCTTCAAAGTGGATTTTCAAAAGTGCAGAACCCCAGAAACGCTGAGCTTTTAAAAGCACAAGCAAGGTCTGCGCTGCAACCGCTCAACAGTGGGCGGTAATTTTGTCCCTCTCTTCTTTGCTTACTTTTGCGTGATTTCACCCTGTTGCACCTGATTTTAACCTTCAATTTTTCAATTTCATGCCGTTCCCCTCTCCGATGCAAATGCAAACATATAATTCCCTTAAGATAGAGTTTAAAAACAAACAAATAATCTACTGGGTTTCCTCCCAGGTAGCGCTTGTTTAACGTCACGAGCCTGACCCAAACCTGTTTAGCACTCATCAGTAAGTGCAATTCTTACCAACACCCATCAGTAGGTGTACCTTCCTGTATCCTTCAGTGGATACATAAAAATTAGCATCCCTCAGTAGATGCTACCCAAAATTGATTAAATATCTAAATAATTACATGTCCAAAATACTAAAAAAAAATGTTTTACAACAAAATATATTCCTCCAGTAAAATCATGTGTTGTCCTTCGTGTTGGTGTCTTTAGGACACCAAATCTTTAGATTTCTTCCATTGTTAAACCCCTGGCAAGTGTACCAGATCGTATTAAGTAATAAAAATTGGTAAACCCAATATCGTTCTTCCCAAAGGACTCTTAAGGCCTCATCTTCCGTGTAAACTAATCGTATAAGACTTGAGAAAAGAAAATAATTTTAATTGTTAAAATGCAAAACAAAAATAAACATGCAAATGCAAGAATTCAATTGACGAGAGATACTATGAATTAATGAGGTTGTTGGGGGTTACAATTTCATCTTATCCGCCCTTATATATCTACTCTTCTTATTTACTTTGCTTATTTATCATATTGCCATGCAAAATTTCTTGGTCTACCCTTAACCCAATCCCTTGGTGAAAAGAGCCTATTACTAATTACCGGCTTGCTATCAATAGCCTCCCCTAGTAACTAATAATGCATAATGATCGGAAGCAAAATACAATTGATCGTCCTACCCCTATCCCTAGGCGATATTAACATAATCAAGGAATTCTCCCCAGTTCATGACATTACCGTACGTCCCCGTATCAATAAAGACAAACAACATCTACCGAATGAGTTAAATTGTAGAAGCGTTAAGTACAGGTAAAGAACCCAACAATTGATAAATCAAGCATATGCAAGCATATAAAGTAAATAAGAATTTCAATATATGAGAGTTTCAAAAGATTACATTGTTCCCCAACAACTAAGGGTTTAGTTCACTATAATCATGGTTAAACTAGATGAACTAAATGGAAGAATGGAAAAGCAAACCCTAGAATTGATAAAGTGGAGCCTAAGCATCCAAGAAATCTCCTCCAAAGGTGTAGAGCTGCTGTGGACTTATTCTCTGCCAAAGAATTACATTTGAATTCGTACTAGGGCTATATATAAGCCAAAAAGATAACAGAAAAGATCTTAGAATCCAAAATATAAAAACAGACAACTGCCCAGGCGCCTAAAGTGGCCGTTCAGCGGTTTGCCTCAACACACGCCACCGCCCAGGCGCCAGAAATGACCGCTGAGCAGTTTGCCTCTAGTCGCCCTGGACGTTCAGCATCACCGCTTGGGCGCCAGACAACAACTTTTCCCTGCACTAGGCCGCTCAGCGGTGTAATTGACCGCTGAGCGGTTCACAGACTCTTCTTTTCTTCCTTTTTCTCCTTCATTCTTGAGTCTATGACCTTCCTACTTCATTGCCATCTTCCATTTTCATCAAAAACCCTGCAAAACAATGCAAAACAAGCATAATATCTCTAAAAACAACTTTTGACTCTCATGTAACACAACTTAAGAGTTTTACTTGATTCAAAGCTCATTTTAAGCTACAAAGGGTGTATTTTAATATCAAATTTATGCATGAAAAAAACGGTTTTGACATCCATGCACTTGCTTTGTGTGTCTGGAGTATGGTGCTTCAATCTCCACCACTCCTTTCTCCTTCAGCTCTTTTATCACCCACTCCTTCTTTTTATATTTCACCTTTATACCTGGTCAGAATGGGTCTTCTTTAGGTTCAGGATGGATATTTTGTCCTTCTTCAATTACAGGTACCTACAAAACATGACAACTATCAGTATCCGTACCTGTTGATTACTCTTCAGATGCAACTTCTCTTCTTAACGTTTTATATCCTGCTCTCTTTCTTATTTTGATTATCCTTTCTTTAGCGCCATCATAAATCAACACCTGTTCTTGATCTCTCAATATCATCTTCTCGTCATTGAAACACATCAACATTTTAGAAGTCCTCATAAAAGGTCTTCCCAATATCAATGGAATTCTTCCCTCATTCGCCATATCAACAACTACAAAGTCAATCAAGAACTCCAGCTGCTCACTTCGAACAATTGCATCTTCCACCTTACCAACTGGCTTCTTAATAGAACCATCTGCAACTGTCAGGGTAGTTTGAGCAGGTTTTAGTACTAGCCCTCCAATCTTCTTAAAATAACTGAAAGGCATTAAATTAATACTCGATCCTGAATCAATCATGGTTCTTCCTATATTCACATCATTGATGACACATGGAAGAGTTAAACTCCCTAGATCCTTTTTCTTTTTCGGATGATTCTTCTTTCTAGGCTAAACACAAAATTCCTGATCTTCTTCATCATCAAGATCAATTACCTCTCCAAGATAATGCTTAATCCTCTTAGAGTAAAAATTTCTCTAAACATCCCATTATGACTGCTTTCTATTTTCGTTTCTTCTTCACCTCCACTAGTATCTAACTCAATGATTTCTTCTTCTTTCTCACTTTCTTCTTTTTCATCTTCACTGTTTTCTGATCATTGAATTCATCAACACTCATCATCTCTTCATCTTCTTCTTCACTTCTTTTAAAGTTAATTGGTTCCACTTCTACCTTCCTTTTATCTCCTTTCAGAATAGCTCTGCACTCTTCTTTAGGGTTGACATCAGTGTTAGCCCTAATCTGATTCTTCTCAATGGTTTCTATCCTTTTAGACAGCTGGCCAATCTGCGACTCCAATGATCTAAAGTTGGCTTGATTACTGTTTAGCTGAGACTCATATCCTTTGAAAAAATTATCAAATCTATCACTTAATCCTCTAACAGTCTCTGTCAAGCTGCTCACCTGCTGCCATAAAGGTGACGGTTGTTGCTGCCGGAAGGTTCCTACTTGCCCAAAAGAATTATTCTGATTCTATCCAATGCTCGGGTGGTTCTTCCAACCTTTGCTAGAATTGCCTTGGTTAGCGTTACCTTGCCTGTATTGGAATTGATTTCCTATGTAGTTGACTTCCTGCTGCATTTCTTCGGGAAAAGCACATTGACCATTAATATGGTCACCACCACATAGATCACAAAGCTATTGAGTTTGAGAGATATTCCTTATTCCCTTTGGAAGTTCAGAAAGGACCTTTGTTAGCTTATCTAGTTTTTGAGTAAGGAGATGATTCTGAGCAGCCATAGCATCGTCAACAGGAAGATGCAAAAGTCCTCCTTTTTGTACACCCCTTTCACTTTGCGTCACTTCATTCATAACCATGTCTTCAATCAATGCGTAGGCCTCATCTTCAGTCTTTCTATTTATGCTGCCTCCAGCTAAAACATCTAGCATCATCTTTAACTGAGTGTTTTGGTCTCCAAGGAAAGCAAGTATATAAGAGGTCTTGTCAAACCCATGGACTGGGTTCTTCCTCAACAAGCCTTTAAATCTGTCCCAAGCCTGTCCAAGAGTTTCTTCCATTCCTTGCTTGAATGAAGAAATTTCCTGCTTCCCTTGATTGATCTTTGTCTACGGAAAGAATTTAGTGACAAATTGTTTTGGTATCCTTTAGTGGATACATAAAAATTAGCATCCCTCAGTAGATGCTACCCAAAAATTGTTTAAATATCCAAAGAATTACATGTCCAAAATACTAAACCAATTAAGAAAAATAATGTTTTACAACAAAATAAATTTCTCCAGCAAAATCACGTGTTGTCCTTCGTGTTGGTGTCTTTAGTATACCAAATCCTCAGCTTTCTTCCATCCACTTGCTTTGTGCGTCTAGAATATGGTGCTTCAATCTGCATCACTCCTTCTTCTTATATTTCACCTTGATGCCTGGTCAGAATGGGCTTTCGTTTGGTTCAGGATGAATAATTTTCCCTTCTTCACTTACAGGTACCTGCAATACATTACAGATATCAGTATCAGTACCTGTTCTGTTTTCTTCAGATGCAGCTTCTCTTCTTGACTTTTTATATCTGGCTCTCTTTTTTATTTTGATTGTACTTTCTTTAGCGCCATCATAAATCAACACCTGTTCTTGATCTCTTAACATCATCTTCCCATCATTGAAACGCATCAACATTTTAGAAGTCCTCATAAAAGGTCTTCCCAATATTAATGGAATTCTTCCCTTATTCGCCATATCAACAACTACAAAGTCAATCAAGAACTCCAGCTGCTCCATTCGAACAATTGCATCTTCCACCTTACCAACTAGCTTCTTAATAGAACAATCCGCAACTGTCAGGGTAGTTTGAGCTGGTTTTAATACCAGCCCTCCAATCTTCTTGAAATAACTGAAGGGCATCAAATTAATACTCAATCATGAATCAATCATGGCTCTTCCTATATCCACATCGTTGATGTCACATGGAAGAGTTGAACTCCCTGGATCCTTTCTTTTTTTTGGATGGTCCTTCTTTCTAGGCTTAACACAGGAATTGGTGGAAGTATTGAAGGAACAATAGTCACCTGATTAAAGATCTCCCTAAATGGTTCTCGGTGACTTTCTTTCTCTTCTTCTTTCTCCTCCTCTTCTTCTTCACTGCTTCCCTGCTCATTAGATTCTTCATTACTAATCATTTCTTCATCTTCCTCCTCACTGCTTTCAATATCAATTATTTCCACCTCTACCCTCCTTTTACTTCTTGTCAGAACAACTTTGCACTCATCCTTAGGGTTAACATCAGTGTTAGCCCTAAACTAATTCTTTTCAATGGTTTCTACCCTTTTGGACAACTGACCAATTTGCATCTCCAAAGATCTGAAGCTGGCTTGGTCACTAGCTTGTTGAGACTCATAGACCTTCAAAAATTTATCAAATCTCTCATTCAAGCTTCTGATAGTCTCTGTCAAACTGTTTACCTGCTGCTATAAAGGCGATGGTTGCTGCTGTCGGAAGCTTCCTGATTGCCCAGATGGGTTATTCTGAGTTTGTCCAATACTAGGGTGGTTTTTCCAACCTTGGCTAGAGTTGCCTTGGTTAAAATTACCCTTCCTATACTGGAATTGATTACCCATGTAATTGGCTTCCTGCTGCATTTCCTCTGGCATAGCACATTGACCATTAATATGGTCACCACCACAAAAATCACAAAGCTACAATGCTTGGGAGACATTCCTAATCTCCTTTGGAAGTTGCGAGAGAACCTTCGTCAAATTATCTAGCTTTTGAGTCAGAAGATGATTCTGAGCTAGTATGGCATCATCTGCTGGAAAATGCAAAACTCCCCCCTTTTATACAGGTGCACCCTTCTCACTAAAAGTTTCCTGCTCATTAGCAGCCATACTCTCAATCAAGTCATAGGCTTCGTCCTCAGTCTTTTTCTTGATATCACCTCCAGTTGAGGTGTCCAGCATCATTTTAGACTACGTGTTCAGACCACCTAGGTAATCAAGAACTAGGGTAGTCTTGTCAAACCCGTGGACCGGTGTCTTCCTCAATAGGCCTTTAAACCTATCCTATGCTTGCCCGAGAGTTTCCCCCATGCCCTGTTTGAATGATGAGATCTCTAACCTTCCCTGAGTAAGTTTGGACTGTCGAAAATATTTGTTGACAAATTTGGTTGCCACAGTCTCCCACGTAGTGTATGTTCCTTCAGGAAAGGAATTAAGCCACATCTTAGCATTGCCTCCTAATTAGAATGGAAACAAGTTAAACTTTACTCTTTCGTCTGATACTCCAGTCATATTCACCGTGTTGCAAATTTCACTGAATGTTGTCAAATGATCATATGGGTTCTCATTTGACAATCCGTGAAATTGGTTGCTTTGTACCAGATGGATTAGTGCTGGATTCATCACCATATTAACTGTATGGCCCGTAGGCATGACTATGCTGTTGAAGTGGAAAGGGCCCACAACATTAGATTGATCCGCAAGTGTGCATCTTAGAGGAGGTTGATTTGCCATCTCCTCTAAGTTATGTGTAAAAGCCTCTGGTGAAGATTGTAGGAGTCTTTCAAGAGAGGGAACAAGTTCACGTGATGGACGTCTAACTTTTCTTCCTCTCCTATCTGATATACCTTCAAGAAGAGGTTGCTGGCTTTTCTTACTTCTAGTGTGTATTGCTTCCTGCATGCACAAGAAACAAAAACCCTAAAAGCACTTTTATAGATAAGAAAAATAAAACAAAAACAAAATATATACAATAATTACACATGGTCAAATTCAATCAATTTACACTACTCAAAAAGTTAAACAGCGAGTCCCCGACAACGGCGCCAAAAACTTGTTAAGACCCTAGCAAGTGTACCAGATCATATCAAGTAATATAATTGGTAAACCCAATATCGTTCTCCCAAAGGACGCAAAGGCCTTATCTTTCGTCTACATCAATATCGTAAGACTTGTAGAGAAAATTAATTTGTGGTTTGAATGCAAAAACAAAAAGTAAACATGCAAATGCAAGTGATTCAATTGGCAAGAAAAAGATATGGATGAATGGAGTTGTTGGGGTTTACAATTTCATCTTATCCACTCTCTTATATCTACTCTTCTTATTAAATTCGCTTTATTATCTAATTGTCATGCAAACTTTCTTAGTCTACCCTAAACCCGATCCCTCGGTGAGAAGAGCCTACTACTAGTTACTGGCTTACTATCCCTAGTCTCCCTTAGTAACTAGCAATGCAAGTACCACAAAAGCAAAATACAATTGATTGTCCTACCCCCCTATCCCTAAGTGGTATTGCTTAATCAAGGAATTCCCTATCTGTTCATGACTTCCCCGTACGTCCCCGTATCGACAAAGGCAAACATCTATTTATCAAATGAGTTAAATGATAATAGCATAAAGCATAGATAAAGAACCCAACAATTGATAATAACAGCATATGCAAGCATATTAATAAAACAAGAATTTCAATATAAGAGAGTTTCAAAAGATTACATTGTTCCCCAACAACAAAGGGTTTAGTTCACCATTGACATGGTGAAACTAGATGAAATACAATGGAAGAATGGAAAAGCAAACCCTAGATTGGATAAAATGGAGCCTAAGCATCCAAGAAATCTTCTCCAAGGAGTATAAAATAGCTCTCGACGTCCTCTTCTGCCAAAAGAATAAATCTCAAATCGCACTGGGGATATATATAGCATAGAAAACTAACAGAATTTAGGCCCAAGCCCAGCAGACCACTACTCAGCGTCGTATTTTACCGCTCAGCGGTTTGCCTCTAATCTCCCTGGACGCTCAGCTTCATCTCCTAGGCGCCAAACAGTGCTTTCCCTCGAATTATGGCGCTCAGTGGTGCATTTTGACGCTGAGCGGTTGATAACGGTCTAAAAACCGTTATTTTCATGCATAAATTTGATATCAAAACACACCCTTTTGGCTTAGAATGAGCTTAGAATCAAGTAAAACTCTTAAGTTGTGTCACATGAGAGTCAAAAGCTGCTTTTAGAGATATTATGCTTGTTTTACATTATTTTGCAGGGTTTTTGATGCAAATGAAGATGGAAATGAAGTAGGAAGGTCATAGACTCCAGAATGAAGGAGAAAAAGGAAGAAAAGAAGAGTCTGTGAACCGTTCAAGCGTCAAATTCCAACACTGAGCGTCCAGAACGGCAAGAGGCAAACCGCTCAGCGGTCAGATGTGACGCTTGGGCGGTGGCGTGGAATGAGGCAAACCGCTGAGCGGCCAACTTTGGCGCTTGGGCGGTTGTCTATTTTTATATTTTGGATTCTGAGATCTTTCTGTTATCTTTTTGGCTTATATATAGCCCTAGTGCGAATCCAAATGTAATTCTTTTGGCAGAGAGAAACGTCCAGAGCTGTTCTACACACCTTGGAGGAGATTTCTTGGATGCTTAGGCTCCACTTTATCAAATCTAGGGTTTGCTTTTCCATTCTTTCATTATTTTCATCTAGGTTCACCATGATTATGGTGAACTAAACCCTTTGTTGTTGGGGAACAATGTAATCTTTTGAAACTCTCATATATCCAAATTCTTTTTTACTTTATATGCTTGCATATGCTTGATTTATCAATTGTTGGGTTCTTTACCTATATTTAATGCTTTTACCGTTTAACTCATTTGGTAGATGTTGTTTGTCTTTATTGATACGGGGACGTACAGTAATGTCATGAACTAGGAAGAATTCCTTGATTATGCTAATACCGCCTAGGGATAGGGGTAGGACGATCAATTATATTTTGCTTCCGTTTATCATGCATTATTAATTACTAGGGGAGGCTAGGGATAACAAGCCGGTAATTAGTAATAGGCTCTTTTCACCAAGGGATTTGGTTAAGGGTAGACCAAGAATGTTTGTATGGCAATATGATAAATAAGCAAAGTAACTAAGAAGAGTAGATATATGATAGTGGATAAGATGAAATTGTAAACCCCAATAACTCCATTCATCCATAGTGTCTTTTAGCCAATTGAATCATTGCATTTGCATGTTTATTTTTGTTTTGCATTTAAACCACTCAAATTAATTTCTTTTCTCAAGTCTAAAACAATTAGTTTACACGAAAGATGAGGCCTTAAGAGTCCTTTGGAAAGAACGATATTGGGTTTACCAATTATTATTACTTGATACGATCTGGTACACTTGCCAGGGGTTTAACAAGTTTTTGGAGCCGTTGTCGGGGACTCGTGGTTTAACTTTTTCTAGTAGTGTTGATGGGATGTTGCAGCCCATACAAATTTAATGTGCATAAAAGAATGCAGTATAGACTAGGAAATGACTCCTAGGTCGTCTCTCAAGGACCAATTTTGCGGTTCTAGAATTAAGTCAGACACGAAGTGGGGGGGCGTTGTGAAAAGTTTTGTGGTGAATACGGATGAATAAAATTAAAATACAGACAAATGCAAACACAGAAACGCATACAGAGATGTAGAAATATGGAATCAAACACATAATGAAAATTAACAGTCGGTCATTAACTTAATTACAATGTTCCAATCAGAGTATCAATGAAGTGAAGGGTTGCGAGTCAAACCTCCAATCCAACAAAGTTAACCAACTAAGCAAAGGTTAACCCCCTTTTCATAAAAGCGAACTAAGCAGACGCAGTGTTAATGTCAAATCTAATTTACACCATGCAGTTACATCAACAAAGTGAATATGTAAGACCAACTGGGAAACTAAGCGTATACCCAATTGCAAGTGCAAACACAGATTTAATATTAACCAAGTCAGAGTGCAAATACAGTTACAGTTCAGAAATCTCAAGGAAACATCATAATATAGCTAATGACCAACTGAATTAATTTAAGATACCATGGAAATTAAATTAACACAACTAGAAACCTTAGACAACATTAAAACAAATTAAAATTCTAAATACCAACACAGTTACAAACAACTATCTAGCACAATTAAATTTATTTAAATGCAACACTAAATTAAAGACATGAAAAATAACTCAACCTACTATGTAAACTAATTGAAAACAAAAGAAATAAACAAACATGACTTTTTCCTAGAAATTCACGTGACCAATATTCATCTACCAAATGAATTTAAAATTGCAAATGGCACAAAGAAACCTCTTGGCCGTGAGGTGCAGCACTCCAACCGAAATTCCCCTTTCTTTCTTCAAATAAACCATTAAAAATGTTGATTCCTTGTCCCATGTGCTCCATCTTTCAAGAAAACATGTGCCTTCTACTTTGTTGTGAAAACCGTGCCCTCTCTCCATGGCAAATGAATAAAATATCACTTCCAAGGCTCACCACCGGACACACACTCCATGGATAGTAGATGACAAGTCCTCTCTCCTCAAACCAAAAGGTAATGTTGCTTCCAATGCACAAACACAAAAATGGAAATGCTCTTACTATGGAAACCGTGCCCTTACATGTGTATGCTCAAATGAAGTAAAAATTAAAGGGAGACATTCTCTTTCTTCCAACCAACACACGGTTTTTTTCAAGCAATGAACCAACCGTCTTCTCTCCACCACTTTACCGTCTCAACAATTTGAAACACAAAGGAATATTACTTCAATCAAGAAAACGGCTGCAACAATAAGGCAAAGAAATGGATAACTTCTTCAATGGAAAACGTGTAGGAGGCTCTCTCTTCAAGACATTGCTAAGCTAAAACTCTTTCATTCAAATGGAAAATCCAAAGAAAAGAAACATTCATTGCACACAATGGAGAGTAGAAAACGGATATTGCTTTTCCCAACACAAGAATCAACACAATAAAATGACAAAGCTTTTCTCATTCACCCAAGGTAAGTAACGTTTCCAGCAAAAGAAGAAGAAAAGTGTGCTCTTCATTCAACCCATGGAAGACAAAACCGTGAGCTACATTCTCCACACCACCAAAAATGTTCAAAAGAAGAGAGCCCTTCTAAGTGACGACTCCTCCTAATAAGAGGCCGTGAGTGTCTAAAAATTGGGTGGGGTGCACCTCCAAGAAAACCTAGGGTTAGTGCCATGTGTCCCACAAAATTTGGGCATTTACAATTTTGCCACTAAAGGGACCCATTGCACCTAAGCTTAATTAAAGTTTCTAGACAACTAAGTTACAATTTAATTAAAAATGAGATGCCTAATTGTAGATTATTTAATAACCATGCCTCCATCCAAATGCTCCAAAAGATATCTCCAAAATTTCCCTGCAACTAAAAATGCAATTAATCAACTCAGAAATTTCAAATTAACTAAAATAAGAATTTTGGATCAAATTAAGCATAATTAGGAAAAACAGAAAAATACCGGACAATTAAGCACAATTTCCTGATTAATTCTAGCACAATAAACTAAATGCAGTCAAGAAAATATCGACTCATCAAGTGTAAACTGATTAACTTTGACTTGATTTTATGTTTATTTTTGTTCTAATAAATGTTTTCTAGGGTTTTGTGCCTAATGTTTGCAGGATGTAGTTTGGACAAGAATTTGATTATATGGGCACTCAATTCTACCAAAATAATTTTAACCACTGGTGGGAATCTCACTCATACATGGATCAAAGCCAATCTGGGCAATTTGATGAGCAACAAATTACTCCACTTAAGAAAAATACAAATTCTGATGAACTTCTTCAGAGGATCATGAATTTGGAAGTATACCATGTCAAAAGCATAGAGGAGAGTGTAAAGAATGACGAATTTTTTCCAGAGGGCATGTATACAAGATTTTCTTCTCATAGAAGCATGGAAGAGATGCAACAATATCATTGGCAGCAACAAATCTCTTTACCAATAGAAACGTGGGAGTATGGTCAACAACTATGTCATCAGATAGCTGATGTGACAGAACAAGTCAAAAGCCTTAATGAAAAGTTCGACAAATTTTTGGAGAAGTACGATTCTAAGAGCTATGAAGTTACCTTCAGGAATTTGGAGACACAAATTGATGAGGTTGTTGATGAGGACAAGATAGAGAGAGAGGTGAAAAAGATAGAAGAGATAGAAACAAAAAAGGTTGTTGTTGAGGAGAAGATAGATGAAGAAAAGATAGAAGAAGAGGCTATAAAATTGAAAGAGATGGAGTATGAAAAACCCTTGCCCTATCCAAAGACATATTCTAGGAGGGAGAAAGAAAAGCAGTTTGAGCGTTGTATGGAAATTTTTAAGAAGTTGGAAATAACCATACCATTTTCTGAAGCACTTCAGCAAATGCCATCATATGCGAAATTTTTGAAAGAACTTCTCATGAAGAAAAGGAAGTATATTGAGAAGGAAACTATTGAGGTGCAAGGAAATTGTAGTGCAGTCATACAAAGGACATTACCTCCTAAATTACAAGATTCAGGGAGCTTTACCATTCAAGTGGTTGAAAGAAAAAAGAAACATAGAAAATGTGAAAAAATAAAGAAGAAAATAAAAAGAAAGAAAAAGAGAAAGTTGAGGGAGAAGAAGAGTGAGAAGAAGAGGAAGAGAGGAAAGATGAAAAGATGACATGAAAAACCTCTTCCTCACAAAAAGAAATATCATAGGAAAGAAAAGAAAATTATGTGCTTCATGGAAATCTTTAAGAAATTGAAGATCAAAGTTCCTATGATTGAAACATGGGAACAGGTGCTTGGTGTTCTTAATTTTCTAAAGAAATTCAGCAGTAAGAAGAAAAAGAAAAGAATATCAAGCAAGGGGAGTATCAACACTTACTGATGGGTGTTGAATTTATTGGGTAGCTTCTATTGAGGGAAGGTAAATATTTTTATGTATTTACTGAAGGATAAGGGAAGTCACACCTACTGAAGGGTGTTGGGAGGATAAGCACTTACTAATGAGTGCTAGGCAGGTTTGGGTCAGGCTCGTGACGTTAAACAAGCGCTACCTGGGAGCCAACCCAGTTGATTATGTTTGTTTTAAACTTTGTGTTAAGTGCATTGCATAATTGAATGTTGCATCTGAGAGGGGAAAGATATGAGATTGAGAAATTGAAGTTTGAAAACAAGTGCATAGGGTGAGATGGCTCAAAAGCAAGGAAAGAAGAGAGGAAGAAAAAAATTATTACAAACCGCTGAGCGGCCTATTCTGCCGCTGAGCGGTTGCGGTGGAACTTGTCTCGGCTTTGTTAAAAGCTGAGCGGTTTCTAAGCTTTTCATTCTAAAACCTCTTCTTTGCATTTCGCCTGAGCGGTCTCCCTAAGCCCTAGCACTCCTCTTTCACTTTCAAGAGCTTTTTAGAAAGATTTCCCACTTTCTCATCACCCACTCACAAAAAATTCAATTTTCTACCATTGTTTTATCAAAGTTTGGGGTTTTTGGTTGAGGGTTGTGCATTTGAGAGGGCATTCATCATCAATTGGACAATTTTTGCAAGCATTCAAAGTCTCCACTCAAGTAAGTTGTGCAAGTTCATGTTTAGGGTTTCTATTTTGGGATTTGTTGATGAACATGCTTAGGAACATGATAAATTAGGGATTTTGATTTCTATGCATAATTTGATGAAATAGGAACTGTTTGAACCGATTAAATTGCATGATTTTGGTATGGATTGATGAAATTAGCAATAGAGTGGAGATTAGGGTTGTTAAAAGAGGGATTTTATAAAAACCCCTTTGAAGACCGCTGAGCGGTCTCCCTGGCCGCCGAGCGGAATTCATACAGATTGGGGTATTTGTGTTTTTGGGTGCTTGGATGCTGAGGGGCCCTATTTTTCCTTCAGTATTGGATTGTGAGTGTTCTGGAAATGTAATTGATGATGCACGAACCTCTAATGATGTTTTTGTGAAGGTTATTGGAATTATTTGATACAGGAATGTCTACCTCAAAGAGAGTGAAGACCATGGGCAATAAGAGGAAGGAGCCAGAGAGACCAAGGAGATTTTACTCTCCTAGGTTTCTCTCCAGAAAGCATGGCGAGCATTATGCAACTGTCCAGGAAAGGCGTTTGCTGATGGAGAGGAAGGCCATGTACATTCCTGATTTAGCTCCAGAGTTTCAGCTGGAGATTGAGAGGCAAGGCTGGGAGAGATTGACCAATTATCCTGCACCAGCTAGCGTTGAGCTGGTGAAGGAATTTTACACTAATGCCTTACCCAGAGGAGGAGTAGCTGCTGGAAGATACATGAGCTATGTGAGGGGGAAGTTGATTAAATATGACTCCGACACCATTAACACTTTCCTAGGGACTGAGTGGCCAGGAGAGCAGTGCAACTATGCTGCTATTCTAGGGGAGTACAGGGACTATGAAGAAATCGAGAGATGGATGTGTATCCCTGGGAGACATTTTCAGAGAAACCCTAGTGGAGCACCAGTCAACATACTTAGGGCAGATTTTACTCCCCTAGCCAAGTATTGGATGGCATTTACTCATGCCAACATACAACCATGTTCCTATGTCTCCGATATCACAATGAATCAGATTCTTGTCATCTACTGCATGCTGAGGTAGATGGATGTTAATGTTGGAAAGATTATCGCCGACGAAATTCAGAGTTGTGCTACCACTGTGAGTAGCAGGACACCACTGGGACATCCGTCCTTGATTACATACTTGTGCCAGCAAGCGGGAGTGGATACTGCAGTTCCACCCTATGTTAGGCCGAGGAGGGCTATTGATGCCTCTTATTATCGTCAGTATTGTGGAGGTGATGAGCCAACCGGAGCAGTTCCTAGGACACGTCCTAGGAGAGCAGCAACACAGCAGGAGCAGGTACCTGCAGATGCACCGACACAGCATGATGAGCCTTTTCAGATGAGGGACATGTATATGTCCATGATGGAGGCAAGGATGGAGTCTCTCCGCAGAGGGCAGGTGGCAACTGCTGAGATGATTATAGGATTATATGATCAGCCACCAGTACACAAGTGGGCTATGGATGAATTCCATAGTACGATGGCTTGGCCTCAGGAGCAGGTACAGGGTAATAGGTATGAAGCAGCTGAAGCGTCAGGCAAAGATGATGATATTGAGAACTTTGAGGACACACAGGACGAGGAGGAGTATGACTCAGATAAGGAGTAGCGTTGAAGGCATCTACTGATGGATGCCAGCACTTGGATAGGGATTTTTCTTTTTCTTTTGTACTTTGGATTTTTAGAATAGGGTGAACTTTAATTTTTGTATCTATGCTTGGCTTGTACATTGATTCCGATGATGGTTTGATGATTATATTGCATGACAAGTTATTCGATGATGATGGTTGAATGTGGTTGATGATTATGAATGTGAGTGTGCTGATATCCAGATGAATGGTTCACTAACTATATGAACAAATGTATTGTGGTTTATGATTGTTATTGTGATGTTAAGCAAGATTCATGAATGATAAGAAAGCATGTTGTGCGAGGTATTGAGCTCCAGAGTTTTCATTGATATATGCATTGTTCACAGGGAAGCATGAATGATATTGCTTGAGTCTTGATAATTGATTGAATTGCTTGTTTATGTCATATGACCAAGGCCATGTTTGGAAGCCCTTACTTAGCCAAATTTTCACCCAAAGTGATTAAAATATTATACCCTTTTTGAACCTTAACCTTAAACAGTATGAAAACCCTTGATTTGAAAGTAAGTACTTTGAGTTGGGTTAAGAATACTTGTATGTATTGAAAAGGTTCAAGTTTGGGGTTGTATAGGGAAAATTGAAAGGGCAAAAGAAAAGCATTGAGTTCAAGTTTTGAAAAGACAAATGCATTAGTAAAGAAAAAGAGAAAAAGTAAAAGCATGAAAAAGAAACTCAATGCAAAGTTGATAAAAAGGGAAGAAGTTGGGAATGAGTGAAATTGGTGATAAAGAGATTTTAAACTTGAACCTTTTCAATGATGAAATAGCTCTCTTAACTCAAGGATTTTGTGATCTTGAAAAACGAAATTTTTCTTGATAGCCCAGCCTCATTACAAGCCTTGAAAAAGTCCTTGTGATGGCATTTCCATGAAAGGATTTTGATTGTTTTAGATGAATGGCAATATTTTTCTATGTGACATGTGAATAATAGAGAGTGGAATGATTCCTTAAACACTTGAGTAATTGAGTGAAACACTTGCTTGGTGAGAATTGTTGAAATCCATGTGTACATCTCTGCTTAGTGGATTGATCATTCATGAATAAAACATCTGTTAGGAAATATTTAAGTATGTAAACTAGATTGGATTGAAAGCATGCATGAATTTGGTAGGATTCCACTGACAATCTGAATTGAAAAATAACTTGTTGTAAAGAAGAGGATTTTGAAAAGTGTAAAACTATTTGTTGAAAAAGTGGAAGGCCAAGTTTTGTTTTGTTTGCTTGAGGACAAGCAAAGTTTTAAGTTTGGGGTTGTGACAACGGTCTAAAAACCTTTATTTTCATGCATAAATTTGATATCAAAACACACCCTTTTGGCTTAAAATGAGCTTAGAATCAAGTAAAACTCTCAAGTTGTGTCACATGAGAGTCAAAAGCTATTTTTAGAGATATTATGCTTGTTTTGCATTGTTTTGCAGGGTTTTTGATGAGAAGTGAAGATGGAAATGAAGTAGGAAGGTCATAGACTCAAGAATGAAGGAGAAAAAGTTAGAAAAGAAGAGTCTTTGGACCGCTCAAGCATCAAATTCCAACGCTGAGCGTCCAGAATGGCAAGCGGCAAACCACTGAGCGGCCAACTTTGGCGCCTGGGCGGTTGTCTGTTTTTATATTTTGGATTCTGAGATCTTTCTGTTATCTTTTTGGCATATATATAGCCCTAGTGCGAATCCAAATGTAATTCTTTTGGCAGAGAGAAACGTCCAGAGCTGTTCTACACACCTTGCAGGAGATTTCTTGGATGCTTAGGCTCCACTTTATCAAATCTAGGGTTTTCTTTTCCATTCTTTCACTATTTTCATCTAGGGTCACCATGATTATGGTGAACTAAATCCTTTGTTAGTGGCAATATGATAAATAAGATGAGTAGATATATGATAGTGGATAAGATGAAATTGTAAACCCCAACAACTCCATTCATCCATAGTTTCGTTTAGCCAATTGAATCATTGCATTTGCATGTTTATTTTTGTTTTGCATTTAAACCACTCAAATTAATTTCTTTTCTCAAGTCTAAAATAATTAGTTTACACGAAAGATGAGGCCTTAAGAGTCCTTTGGGAAGAACGATATTGGGTTTACCAATTATTATTACTTGATACGATCTGGTACTCTTGCCAGGGGTTTAACAGCGGTGCATAGACTCTTCTTTTCTTCATTTTTCTTCTTCTTCTTTGAGTGTAAGACCTTCCTTATTCAATTTCATCCTTAATTCTCATCAAAACCCTGCAAAACAAGCATAATATCTCTAAAAACAACTTTTGACTCTCAAATGACTCAACTCAAGTATTTTACTTTATTCTAAGCTCATTCTAAGCCATGATGAGTGTATTTTGATATCAATTTAAGCATGAAAATAACGGTTTTTAGACCGTTATCAGGCACTCAAAAGGATCCTAGGAAATGCTCTAGATTAGATTCAGAAAGCAAGAAAACAATTACAAGTTGCGTAAGATGAAATTCAAGCTCAATTTAGAATTAGGCAAAATCGTTTGTGAAAATGCTTGAATGGAAAAAAAATATTGAAACTGGTGCATCAAGTATAAATCAGAATTGGCACTGGTTTGGTAAGCTTTTTAATAATGCTTGCTCTTTTTTTTTTTACTTTTTAGATTTCTTTTAATGCAATTTGACCACGCTTTTGTTACCAATTCTCACACAAATGTTGATGTACCAATCCATCAAACATTTATGCAGAGAAAAGAAACTTGTTTCAAAGAAATAAGTGCTGAAATTGGTGTTTGAAAAGTCAATTTGCACCAGATTTCTTAAACACTAAGTTTTGCAGCACAAGCAAGTCCAAATATTTGGTTTAAGCATATAAGTGCTGCCAATTGAGGCGAAA